>JAWQFY010000582.1:0-26069 GCA_037055185.1 Capillidium rhysosporum | reverse complement strand
TGAAATAAGTTATAAATTAAAAGTTTAGCTTTTAACTTTATATAAAATTCTTAAAATTTAGATATTCTATATGCATTTATAATTTAAAGTATTAATTTTGATAATTTATATTATTTATATTTTTTACTATATATAATTAATTTAGACTTAATTAATACTAAAATTTAATATTATAATTTTTTAAAATTTTGTTTTTTTATTTTTATTTTATAAGATATAATAGAAAAAAAGTTTTACATTTATGCAAATATAAAACTAATACTATAATAAAATTTAAAAACATATATAAATAATATTATTAACATATTTAATATAAAATAAATTATAAAAATAGTAATTGTTTTTTTATATAATAAATATTAAAATAAATTAAAAATGGTTTTAAATTTAAAAAAATAAAATTATAAACTAATATTAAAAGTATTAAGTATATTTTATAATTATTATAGCTAAAAAAAAAGGCTAAAAAAGTTTTTATATACTTGGTTTGAAAATTTAGAATTTTTTAAGCAGCTTTTATAAGCTAGAAAATTTATTTTAAAAATAAAAATTGTTTTAATATAGATGTAGCTTAAATAAAAAAGTTTAAAAAAATTAAGTAATTATTAACTTTTAAATTAAAAAAAGTAAGTAAAAGAGAAAAAAGTTTTTTAAGCTAATAAAAAAATTTAAATATTAGTAAAATAAATTTTATATATAAAGATTTATAGTTATAAAATTTTTATAAACTAATTTAATAAATAGAAGTTTTAAATAAAAAAGTACAAATATAAAAATAGATATTTTAATAAAAATTTAAATAAATAATAATAAAATAAAATATTTTAATATTTATTTTTATAAAAGAAATTTAATATAAAAAAAGTTTTCTATTTATTATAAAATATAATAAAGTAACTAAATAAAAAAAATTAAAAAAAGTATAAAATATTTATTTTTATTTAAGCTTTTAGCTAAAAAATTTAGTAAAATAGAAAATTTAAAAGAGAATAAGTTTTAAAGCTAAAGTAAATTTTAAAATAAATTTTATATATTATTAAAAAATTATTTTTTAACTTTTTATAGCTAAATTCTTTTAATTAATATAAACTATATAAGGGTACTCTTTAAAATATTTTAGCTTTTTTTTGTTTATTTTACTTTTAATACTAGTATATTATTAATTTAAGTTGTTTTTAATTATTAACTTTAAATATATAATTTACTAAATTTTTTTTGTAAGTTTTAATAAATAATTAAAATTATTTAAGTTTAATTTTTTAAGTTTTACTATAAGTTATTAGTTATTATATTTTTTTATTTAATAAATTCTTAAATATTATATCTTTAAATATAAATAGTTTAATAAAAATAATTATTTTTTTAATAAAAAAAACTGCTTAATTTTATAAATAACTTATAAAAGTAATAATATATATACTTTGTAAGAAT
This sequence comes from Capillidium rhysosporum, assembly GCA_037055185.1. NCBI lineage: Eukaryota > Fungi > Entomophthoromycota > Entomophthoromycetes > Entomophthorales > Capillidiaceae > Capillidium > Capillidium rhysosporum. Next base: position 24,638 of record JAWQFY010000582.1, on the reverse strand, counting down.
TTTTTAGTTATTTAATAGTCTTTTTTATTAGCTTTTCTTTTATTATACTATTAGAGTTTTTTTAATTATAACTATATTTTAATTTAAATACTATTAATTTTAAAAGCTAATTATTTAAAAATTAATATAGATTAAATAATTTATAATTTATAAATTATATACTAATATATATTATATATATCTTGAAAATATAATATGTATTTAATATATAAAAATTTATATTTAGTATATATAAATAATAATTTTAATATTTATATTTTAGTTTTAATATTATAAAAATGTAAATTTATTTGAATTAATTAAAAAGTTTATTTAAAAAATCCTTAAACTATTTTAATATAAAAATAAACATTATATATATTTACTACCTTTTATATAATTGTAATTACTAAAAATTATATTTGGTTTTAGATGCTATATATATAAAACTAGCATTTTTAGAAAATTAGTTTTTATATAATTATGACTACTTTTAGTCTAATTTTTAACTTAGTTAAAAATTTCTAAGCTTTTAGATAAAGCTTAAAAGTATATTAAAAAAGTTATTAGTAAAAATTATGCTTTATTTTTTTTGCTATATAAAAGAAAAAAATACTATTAATATATAAAATTATATTAAGTATATCTAGCTTTATAAAAAATACTAGTAAAGCTAACTTAAAAAAACTATAAATAATTATTATAATCTACAGCTATAAATTATAGGCTTTAAAAGAATATATTTGCTATATAGTAGTAAAAGTACTTTTGAAAGTACTATTTACTTTTTACAATTTAAATTTTTTTAAAACTTTTGGTAAAAGTTATCAAAAGTTAAGATTATATATAAATATAAAGCTCAATAAATAGTGTTTATTTATTTAGTTTTTGACTAATTTAGTTAAGTATTTACAATTTATACAATTTTTTAAATATATAATTGGCTACTTATGAAAGTAGTTAGTTGCCTATTTATTTTTAAAATGTTATATTAACCAATTATAATATATTTTTAAATTAGCTTTAATACACTTTTTTAAATAAAATGTATTCTTATGCTAAATTTATAATTTAAAAAGATTTGCTTAGTAATAAAGTATAATTTGAAATAATTCTAATAAGTTTATCTTTATTTATAAAAAAGTTATTAAATTAAAATACCACCATAGTTTGCTTTGGCATAGCTTTCAGCTAATTCGGGCCATTGAACAAAAAATAAATCAGCTATATGATACACCAACTTACCACTTAAAGATAGACTATTTACTCTAGCAAATGATTCTACGTAAACTATCTTAAGGTTACAATTAAATGTCAAAAACTTTTTACAAAAATTAAAACTTATTTGAAATTAAAAATTACCTTGAGCAGTTTAGCAATATAAAATAACGGTACACAACTTCCTGGGCCATTTGAAATAATCTGATTTAAATGTTAACTGTAATATTTTAAAAGAATTTACAAGGTTGGGATTTTCAGCTAGTAATAAAGGCACAATATCTAAGCAAGAAAGGATTACACTAAAAGGAGTTGTAAGCAAGCTTTGACCAACTTCTCTGCTTCTCCTCAGATATATAATTTTATGCTAAAAATTAACTTTAATAAATTTATATGATTACTTCAATAACATCGCTTCCAATATCCTTTTCTAGATCTTCGCATTTCTTTAAACTTAAATTGTCATTTTTTTGAATTAAATAAACTCTCGAATTAAAATTTTTTAAATCTATACTTTTAAGAAGTTGTATCATTTCCATGGTGTGTCCACCTATAATAACTTTAGAAATTTAAAAATTAATTATTTACCTGAACCTAAAAGCACCATAAGCTTATTTCCATTAGATATATTTTTTTCTGCATATACGAACTTTCTTATAATTATAGTTGCTAAAATAAAGAGTGAAATTACCAAGATGATTCCAATCATTTAAACTATTCCCAATCGAAAATTGTGTTGAAAAACAGTACAACCTCAAAACAATTTCAAAAATTAATTGAATTTTTTCTTTTTGCAACTAATTTAAATTTCATCAATTTTGAGCCGAAACTACACTATCGTAAAATAATCGTAAAATAAAAGGAGAATAAAATATTCTTAAACCCAATCAATAATTAGTCGCCAATTCACCTAAATCGATACATTTAAAAGGTCAAAGCGTATCTACAAGGCATTATTTTTCTGTCACAATAAGAAAACCATATGATTACGACCAGATATTTAAAATCGTGTAAAAAGACCCAACTTATAAGCCATCATACCCGAAATTGCTCAAGTAAAAGCTCAAATTCTCCTTTACTAGAAGCGCTTTTAAGAAAGAATGCAGCATGGGCAAAAGAAAAGCAAATCGCAAGTCCGGAGCTTTTAAAGAGTTTCAAAACTGGTCAAGATCCTAAAATTTTATGGATAGGATGTGCAGATTCTAGAATACCGGAAACAACTGTTCTTAACGGAGGTAACTTGTTTTACTGCCCATTTTCAAAATATTGACTTAAATCTAGATTTAGGAGATTTTTTCGTGCACCGAAATATAGCTAATCAATGTCGTTCGGACGATAAAAGTTTGGATTCTATTTTAGAATTTGCTACTGAGACATTAGACCTCAAGCATATTGTGGTATGTGGGCATTATGGCTGCTCGGGCGTCAAAGCGGCTCTTTTAGGCTGTGAGCTTAAACAAACTAACGATTGGCTAAAACCAATATCGGAATTAGCACAAAGTAAATTATTTATTTTGATCAAATACTAAATATAATTATAGAATATAAATCTAATTTAGAAGGTAATTAACTTTTTATAATCCTTATTGAGCATACTATTAGGTAAAAGCGAAGAGGAAGCTTGGAAAACATTAGTCCATCTTAATGTTAAAAACTCGATTGATATTGTTAAAGGTCATTCTTCTGTTGCTAAGGCATTAAAGGCTGAAAAACTCTCGGTACATGGGTGGGTATATGATGTTAGTACTGGAATTATCACCGATGCTTGATTCTAAATCAAAACAAACATTAAAACCAAATACATTATTTCAATAGTTTATAAAAACTAAAAATTTATTTTAATTATCTTTGGGTTTGCTTGTAGGTGCCAATTTGGCTGCAACTTCTGGAGCCAATTCTGTGGCCTTTTTGCGACTAAATTCTGGCAGATTAGGGTAATAGTGATGTTGAACAAAACGATAACCTTGAGTCAGTTGCATAATTTCATTAGTGAAATGGCAAGAAAATAGTAGTAAGTTTCTAGGTTGTACTTGAAGTGCAAACCGCATGAAGACCAAAGAGTAGAGACATAAAGCTGTTCAAAATAATTTAATGTGAGTACTATTTATGATGCTTACCACTTGTCATTTTTCCAGAGATTAAATCGGGATTTTTACCAAGATCGTTAAAAGCGGCAATGGGAATGCCCCAATTAGCAACTAATTTACATTATCTATTTAATCTTTATAATATACATACCTGGACCCCAAAAATGCTGTTTAAAAAAGAAATAGAAATAGATTAAAATCAAAGAAAATTAAATTAAGTTTACTGTGCTATTTTAGATAAACGATTAGTTACAAATAGCAGAATCATTTAATACCTGCATAAATATGATCGGAATTCTTTAGAGGCTAATTTTGTTGTGAGCTGAAATACGAAGCTCGATGTTGTTACCCCACTCATCTGATTTAACTAAGACTTTAAACTTTGGGCTTGATGTTACTGTTTCCTCCAAAAAGTTAGATCTTATTGGTTATTTGATTTTTAGAGATAACACATTTGACTGGTAGCATGACTGAAATAATTTCGAGAGAAGAATTCAAACCTGATATGAATAAAAATGACTAAGGTTTTGATTTGATTTATGTTTGAAAAAAGTATCCAGTATATAAAAAGTGTTCCCTTAACAAATAGAAAAATCTTATTCTTTAATATATGGTACCTAACAGTACTTTCTTGTGTAACAATAATACCAATCTAATAATAGTTACACCTATATAGTATAGTAGTGAGTGTTATTTTAATAGAGGAAAATTAAAAGTAAATAATTAAAATTGCTCTAAAGTATTTTATTTGGAAAAAATAAAATAAAAATATAGGATAAGTAAAATTTATAGCAATCTTTTCTAATTATTTTTATAATATAATATATAAACTATATATATGTATTTATTATTAGATTAAGTTTATTAAAAAGTCTTTAACTTTTTCACCTTTATTAAAAAAATGTATATTTTAAAATTTTGTTTTTATTTTAGTCTTAATTTAAACTTTGCAAGTTTAGTAAATATTTATCAAGTTTTTAATTTAATTTAATTTATTAAAATAAAACTGAAAATTAATTTAAATTTATTAAGCTTAAAATAATTTTTTATTAAGTAATTTTTAAAACTTAAGTTCTAATAAAAAACTTATAATTAATAATTATTATAAAGTAACTCTTCCTTATACAGCTTCAACTTTATATAGTATTAGTTATTTCTAATAGTAGATTAATCTTTGCTTAGTATATATTTTGCTACTCTATTTTATATTTTATAATAAAATTTATTGCTAATTATTTTACAGTTAAAGTAAAAAAAATAGTATAAAATATAATAATATCAATTGTATTTAAATATTCTATTTTTATTTTTTAGTAAAAATTATAAAAAATAAGTTATTACTTTTACTAAATATTGGGCTTTATTATTATTCTTTGCTATAGCACTTTTTTTAAATCTAATACTAAATAGTAAATAAAAACTAATTAGTTATTTATTTTTATTTTTAAAATATTATTAATAAATAACTTTTATATTAATTTTTTAAGTTAAAAATATATTACTTATATTTATATTTAATCTAATAATTTTTATATTTTTTTACTTATATTTTCTAATATATCTACTTTAATTGCAAATATTTTTAATTAAGTATATATTAATACTACTTACTATTTAAGTAGTTTTATATTATTTATTTTTAAAGGTAGATATTTTTAAATAAACTATATTAGTATAAATCTGTTATTATAAAATTAATTTTTTTAGCTATAATAGCTATTATTTTAAAAAAATATATAATTATAACTAATATTATTAATTTTTATTTATTATTAATATTAAATTTTAAAAAGTAAAAAAAGCTAAGTTATTTTTTTTAAATAATTCTATAAATTTTTTTAATAAAATAACTAATTAGTTTATAAACTACTTTAATATTAAATAGTTTTAAATTAAATCTAAAATTACTTAAAATAGACTAAAGTTATAAATAACTTAAAATATTAAATTTAAATACTTTATATTATTTATATTTATAGTTTTTACTAATTTTATTTAAATGTTTATATATTTTTAAAATAGTAATGTTTTAATAAAGATAAATAAAAATTAAGTATTTAAATTTAAAATAAATTTTTAAATTTTTTTTTATTATATTAATAAGTTTTAAATTATCACTTTTTTATAAAAAATATTATACTTTAACTTATTATATTAACTTAAATTTTATTTAATAAAATTATCTTTTTATTAAAAAAACTATATAAAATTTATTAATATAAATAAATATTAAGAATTATGCTTAATAGTATAAATAAATCTAAAACTGTAAAAATATAAAAAAGTTTTTAATAAATATATTAAAATCACTTTATATAAAGTTTATAAATATAAATATAAAATTTTTATTATTAGAATTTACTAATTCCATTAATATTAAAATACTAATTACTATTATAATATTATTATATTAATATATAATTAAACTATTACTATATAATTAGTAATTTACTTATAAAAGTAAATATTAAATAAAATTTAAGTAAATATAATAAGTTAAAGTATGATAATTTTAAAAAAGGTAAAATTTAATTAAAACTTTAAAAAGGTTAAAATAATTAACTTTATTTATTAATAATTAGTATTATATATATAATAATATATATTTAAATTTATAATACTATTATTATATATTATAGCATTATATAATTAAAAATAATATTATTATTATTATTGTTTTTATTTTTTAATTTTAAAACTATTTATATTAAAGTTTAATAATTTTTAATTTTTTTAATAAAAGCTAATTTATTTTAATAAAGTTAAAGTTATAATTTTTTCTCTATTATATAAAATTAGAAAATTATAGTAAAATTAAAATATTTAAAAGTTTATTTACTATTTTTTAAAATATTTAAAATTTAAATAAACTAAATAAAAGTAAATTAAAATATATAAGATTATATTACTAAATTAAATTATTAAAAAAAATTTCTTTAAAAAATTTATTCTATTTAAAAATTTATATATTTAGCTTATATTAAAATTTGTAAAAATATAAAAAAAGCTTATTTTAATAGTTTAAACTAACTTTAATAAAAGTAATAGCCTATTAAAAAAACTAATAATATATATTTTTATATAATATATAATTTTAATATATTTGCTTATTAAAAATTATAAAATAATAAAATATTAATAATAAAATCAAAAGTAAAAAGTAATTTAATATAAAATAACTTAGTATTAACTTTACTAAAATTTAAAAAATTTTAAAATAATAAATTAGTACTATAAAATATTAGCTAAAAATATTAAATAAAAAGATAATAAAAATAAATAAATAAGAAAAAAAATTAAAAATAAATAAAACACTTAAAAATATATATATATAAATTAATATTTTTATAAATAATAATATATTTTAAAATATTTAAAATATAATTTTTTAATTAAATTCAATAATATTATTATTAATATATAAATAGTAATTAGCTACTTTTAAATATAGCTGATAATAATTTTAAAATTAATTAAGCTAATAAAATCAGTTAAAATATATTTATTTATTAAAAAAAACTTTATAATTTTATTATATAATTATAAAAAATAAAAATTTGCAGCTTATATAATATTTACTAAGTAGATATATTAGTATAAAATTAGCTAATTATTATAAAAAGTCTATATTTATAGCTAAAAGCTATAAATTTTAAATATATATTAAAAAAACTATATTATTATATAGTATATTTATATAATTAGCAATATAAATAATACTTACTAAAGCTATATTTTAGTTAAATATTTAACTTTTATTATAAGTAACTATAAAAAATATATAAATTATATATATATAAATACTTTTATTAAATATATAAAGTATATAAAGTTGTAATTAATTTAGAAAAACTTTAAAACTATAATATATTAAAGCTTTATTTTAATATATTATTTAAAATTTAAATTAGCTAAAATTTTAGCTTAACTTATTCTACTTTATAAAATAAGTTTAATTTAAATATAATTTTAAATATTTAAAGCTACTTTTTTATTATTACTTTATTTAGAAAAAAAGTATATAATTTTATTAAGTATAGTTTAATAAAGTTTAAAAATATATATATATTTTTCTAAAATATAAAAAGAAGATTTTTTAATATAAATAAAATTAAATAGCTTTTAAGCTATAATTAATTACTAAAATAGTTTAAAAAAATAGTTAGTATAATATTAAAGTATAGCTTTAATATTAAAAGTATTTTTTTATAAAAATATACTATTTAAGTATATTAACTATTTAAATAAAATTATTTAAATATATTTAATAAAGCTATATAAATAAATATAATATTTCTATAGCTTTACTATAAATATAAAAAATATATATTAATTTAATTAAAATTATAAATCTAATTATATAATATATTATATGTTCTCTAATTTAATAATAATAAAGTAACTTTTAAAGCTATATATTAAAAGTATAAAGAATATTTAATATTTTAAAAACTTTACTCTTATTATATAAAAGTTTATATTTAATATATATATAAATTTAATTTTAATATCTTTATAGTATAACTATAAAAAATATTTATTTATTTAAATAATATTATACTAAGTTTTAAAAAAAAAGTTTGCTAAAATAATAATTTACTTTTCTTATATAGTAGAGTAAAAAATACTAATAATTTTTAAAAGTATATTAAATATATCTTTTTTATATAATAAAAAAGATAAAAAATTAGTAGTTCTAACTTAAAATATCTTATAAATAGTTTAAAAAGCTATAAACATAAATTTAAGTCTTAATAAAGTAGTTAAAGTTTATAGTTTATAACTACTAACTATAAATAATAGAATTGAGTATTAAAAAATATATAATAAAAAATATTTTTCTTTAAAATTACTATAATTAATTTTTTTATTTATAAAATTTTATATAATAAAATACTTTTTAATGTAAATAATATTTATTATATATTATTTAAATATATATAAATATATTTAAGTTTTTTTTTAAAAAGTATTAATATAAGTATTAGATACTATATAGTTAGTTTATCTTTTAAAATTTTAATAAGCTTTTAATATATAAAATTTAGCTATTTTTAAAAGTTGCTAATCTTTTATTTATAAGTATATTATAATATTAAAATTAAAATAAGCCTATATATAATAATAATTAATATTAGCTAAAATTTTTATTACTTTTATATTTTTAATTAAATATATTTTAATAAATTAATATACTAAAAAGAAAATAAATAAAAAGTATATATTTTTAAAATTTATTATAAATAATTAGTAAAATTTTATTTTTAATACTATTAAACTTAAAAATTTTAAAATAATTATACTTAAATAATAAATATCATAAAAAATATATTATATAATATTATTATACTAAATATATATATTATTAATATTTATTAAAATCTATAATTTTACTAATTTGAAAAAAGGCTAATTTTTAAAGGCAGTTATATTAAAATTTTAAAAATAAACTTAAAAAATTAAGCTTAATAATATAGTATATACTTATATTTAGTTAATAAAATTTATTTATTTTTATAATTTTTGTAAACTAATAAGCTTAAGTTTAGATTTTTATTATTTTTTTATATAAGAATATATATTGTTTATTAGCTTTAAGCTTATTTAATTAAATCTAAAAAAGTAAATAAGTAGTAGTATTAATATGCTTATTATTTTTTAAAAAAAAGGAATAAAAAACTTTAAAAATATACTATTCAAAAGTTTTTAACTTTTTTTAAAGTATTTTTTTTAAATAAAGTATAATTTTAACTTAAAATATAATATATATATATACAAATAATAAATAATAAAGAAAATAAAAAATAAAAAATAGTAATATATTAATAATAAATTACTTAAACTATATAAGTTACTATAATATAAGTAAAAAAGTAGGTTAGAAAAATATAAATAAAAATATATTAAATTATAAATTAGCTAAATTTATTATAAATAATTAAGATAATAAAAAATAAAATAAAACTTTTAATTTAAACTAGTTAATAACTAAGTAGAAAAAATATATACTAAATTTTAAAATAATTTTTATCTTTTATAATTTACTTTATAAATTAAAAAATATTAGTATAAAAAGTAAAATAAATATAATAACTAGTATAAAGTAAAAAAAATAAAAAAAAGATAAATAGAAGTATTTAATTATATTAATATAAAGTAAAGTAAATAAAAAAGAATGAATAAAATTAAAAAAAGAATTTTTTTAGTTATTTTTATTATTTTAGTTAAATTTTATACTATATTTTTTATATATAATAAGTAAATAATCTAAAACTTTATTTAGCTAAAAATAAGTAAAATTTAAAAATAAAAGTAAAAAAGTATTTATAGTAATAAAATAAAAATAATACTAATATATACTTAATTTTTTTAATAAAGTATAAAAGTTTAAAATAGTAATTTAAAATCTTTTTAAATATTAATATTTAGTTTATAGCTTTAGTATTTAATAAAGTAAAACTATAAAAAAGTATAAATTTAAAAAAAATCTAAATTATAATAATAGTTTACTTTATATTTAATTATAAAAAAATAATTTAAAATTAAATAAGCTTAAATATAAAATAAAGTTAAAAAAAGATACTATAAAATATAAAAAGCTAAAAAATTAACTATAAGTATTTAATCTTAAAAAAAATATATAGTAAATTATTATTTATAATAATAAATATTATAAAAAATACTAAAATAGTAAGTAGATTAATTTTAAAAAATAATAATAAAAATATGATAAAAAGAAAAAAGCTAAAATATATTATATTAACTTTAAAAAAATTATATCTATATTAAAACATTTTTTTAATACTTAATTATATAATTTATAGCTTAAAGTTATAAAATTAAGCTTTAACTACTTTATTAAAACTATATAGCTATCTATAAGTTTTTTAAATTAAATTTACTAGTATTTTACTTTTTTATAAAGTAGAGAAAGTATACTTAATATAATTCTATAAATTATTAATATTTTATTTTTACTATCTAAAAAAGATAAAGTATAATTTTAATAAATCTTTTTTTAACATCTTTTAAGTAAAACTTAAAGACTGCTTATATATTTTTAATTAAATTAAAACTTAGGCTATATATATACTAGTTAAAAATTTTAATACTAGTATTTTTAATATGATTTTTAGTTATTATAGTAGTATAAAAAATAATAAATTTATATATTAAATTATTTTAACAGTTATTAAATAAATTTAGAATAAAACTATTTAAGTAAATTTATATATTTTTATAGCTTAATTATAAAAATATTAAAACTAAAATTATTTTTTATACATACTAAATATAAATTTATATTTATTAGTTTAAATAATTAATATATTTAAAAAGTAATAATTTCTTATAAAAGATATTTTTAGCTTATACTACTTATTTTTTTCAAACTAATTTAATAAAATACTAAAATTTTAAAGCTATATTTTAGTATTTTATAAGGTTTAAAAACTACTTAATTTTATATATTTAAAAATATATAAATAAATAAAAGTATATATAAATTAAACTTGCTTAGTAAAGCTAAGTAAATTAAATTAATATTTTAGCTATTTCAATATTTAAAATAATTTTATAATTTATAATTTATTTAAATTAATTATAAATTAACTATATATATATACTTTTTATAATTATTTATAATAAAAGTTAAATATATAATAGCTTTAACTATATTATTAACTATATAACTATTTTTTAATATATTTTCAATTATAGTAATTTTTATAGCTATTAGCTTATATTATAAAAATAAGCTATAAAATATTATTTTTTTATAATATATAATAATAATATTAGTTTTTTATTAGTATATAAATATATAAAATTTTAAAAATATATAGTACTTTTAAAAGTAATATTTACTTTTTATAATTATTTAAATTTTAATAACTTTTAGTAAAGTATACTAAATATTATACATTTTTAAATATATAAAAAGTAAATAAAGATAATTAAAAAAGTTTATTTTTAGCTAATTTTATTAACTTAATTTTTATTTATTTAATTTTTAAAATTAAAATTAGCTACTTTTAAAAATAGCTAATTACTTATTTATATTAACTATTTTTTTAAATAAAATATAAAAAAAGTAGCTTTAAATATTTAAATTTATATCTAAAAATATTTTATTAAATAAAATAAGTAAAATATTTATTTTAAACTATTTTTTAATTAGCTTTTCTTATAAAGCTAGCTATATAATTATTTATATAATAGTATAAATTTTAATATATATTTAATATTTATAGCTAGTAACTATAAAAATATATTCATTTTTTATTTTTTAATATAAATATATGTTTATAAATTTAATTTTAAGTTTAAAAATAAAGTTAAGTTATATAAATTATATAATAGTAAAGAAATTATAGTATCAAATTTAAATTAAATTATTACTTTTTTTATTTACTTATTATTTTTTATATAATAAAAGTAATAGTTATAAATTTATAAATATTTTATTAAAAAATAATACTATATAAAAATATAAACTTATATAAATAAAAATAACTAGTATATTTATATAAAAAAACAGCTATATAATTAAATATATTTAATACTATTATAAATAACAATAACTATAAGTATTTAATATTTTAAATAACTAATTTATAAATTTAAATTAATTTTAGTAATAGCTAAAGTAAGCACTTATTTTTTATTATTTTTAATAATTATAAAGTATATATTTAGTGTTATATAAAATTTATATTACAAAATTAATTAGATAATTTTTTTTAATAATTAGTTTATATTTAAAAATAGTTTCTCATTTTTAATAAAATTTAAAACTGCTAGTATAGTATAAATATTTTATATATTTTGCTATATATATAAATATATTTTTTTAAAGCTCTACTTCTTTTAAAAAAAGTATACAGTATTGTTATTATATTATATTTTAATATTACTATTGCTATAAATTTACATATAAAATTAAACTTATTAAAATAAATGCTATCTTATCTTATAAAATTATAAATAATATTAATTACATAATCTAAGATGTATTATAATTGATAAATTACTAAACATTAAAGTTCTGTTTTCTAAGAACATTATAATAATTTGCAATCATATCAAACTTGAAGACCGCTTTTTGCTTTACTTTATATGAATACTTGCTGGCTACTCTGCTTTTCCAAAACTGTAAAAAAACTAGGAAGGATATTTTTAATTTTAATAAAGGTTGAGTCAAAAGCAAACCTATTAAATCGAAATTAATAGACTTATTTAATGTTTTAATAGTTTGGTAAAAATTACTAAGTTTTTTATACTCATCATGAAACATTGTTTTAGAAGCATACACAAGCTTTCGCATTCTTCACCCATAAAAGAAATCGTAATTACACTTTAATTTCCCATTATGTAGAAATTAGATAATTTTATAGCTATTAAAATATAACCTTTAGGACGATTTTGTTTTTCTTTATTATTCTAAATTAGTTACTTAACTTAGCTTTTCAATTCTAATTATAAATTACGAAAACATAAAAAATTATATATGGTTCAATTAAATGAACTTTAGATATCAAACTAAGACTTTTTCTAAGTTCACATAAAATCTAACTCATCAAAAGCCGATTTTTCCCGAAAAAATATTTGTCAACATCAACTTTTCAAACTATTTAGATATTATGGCTCAGTTCTATCCTTTAACATAAATTATTGTATAAAGTTTAATTATTCTTTTGTTTTTAACCAAGTTTTATTACTATATCCTTAACTTATTTTTTGTTTTTTTATATACATAGATTTTTAATATAAATCAGTGAAAGACTTTTTTTTAAATTCCAAAAAAATATATATTTAAAAAATAGTACTATGGAAACAAAATCGAAAACAAAAAATGATTCAGATGGAACTGTTGAACTAAATTTTATGAACAATTTGAATATTTTAGAAACAGAAAAGGTAAATTTTAAATGAATATTTTTATTTATATGTAAATATAGCATAATCAACAGTATCCAAAAATTTTAACTTCGTCAAATTTTTTACTAAGTACCAATCATAATGTAAAATCAACAGTTTCTGATACAACTTCAATACAGAAGATGATATCTGCAGTTTCGGGTTCAATACTTACTTCCTTAGTTGGTAAGATTATTTTGTTTAAAAAGTGTATTCTTACTTTTAATTTTAATAGTTACACCATTCGACGTAATAAAAACGAGATTACAGTTTCAATCTCTAGCTAATAGCACACAATTAAATATAAGCATGTTACCAATTAACAATCAAAATGTATATGTGTGCAGTGTTGGAGGTTCTAGAAATTTAACTGGGAATTGGCCTGTAAATTATACAACTTGGGCTTCTAACTTTTCTGGCAATTTTACTTCATCTCAACACAAGTTTTCTGGCACTATTGTAAAGTATTTTCATATCTAATTAAAATTTACACATTTGGATTTATAGGATGCTTTTAGTAAAATCGCTAGATATGAAGGAATATCGAAATTATGGAGAGGTTTGTCACCTACTCTGTAAGTACTCCAATTTAATATGTGTACTAACAATGTTTATAGATTACAATCTTTCCCTTCAACGACGATATATTATGTAGGCTACGATACTTTAAATTTATACTTGCTTGAAAAACTTCCTAATAACTTAACAAGCTATTCACCTTTAATTGCGGGTGGTTTAGCAAGATCTTTAGCTGCCACTGCTATCGCACCAATTGAACTTTTTAGGACAAGACTGCAGTCAGCAAATCAAAGCCAATCTTTTAATTCTCAATTACGACAGCTAATTAATATGGTCAAATCTCAGGGTACTAAATCTCTGTATTCAGGTTTAGCTCCTACACTATGGAGAGACATCCCATTTTCAGGTAAATCAATTTACAACAACTATTAATAATTATAAAATTAGCAATTTATTGGTTAGTATACGAACGAACTAAAAATCAATTAATATCTAAAGATTTGTTGAAAACTCAATTTTCGGTTGCCTTTGTATCTGGAGCATTAAGTGGAACTTTGGCAGCTATCATAACTACTCCTTTCGACGTAGTAAAAACTCGACAACAAGTTGATTCTAACAATATAAACTCCAACAAACCTAATCCTAAATACACCAAAATTAATTATAATAAGAATGACTGCATTACATCCAATAGTTCGATAAAACATTCAACGTGGAGGACCCTATTTAGTATTGCCACTAAAGAAGATCCTAGAGAAATGTTTAGAGGACTGATCCCCAGGATTGCCAAGGTTGCTCCTGCATGTGCTATTATGGTATCTACATATGAGTTTGGTAAGCGTTGCTTTGCTATTCAGAATGAAACAAGTAATCCCTGAAAATAATACTAGCTTATAATGTCAATAATTTTAACTAAGTATACATTCAAAGCACCAGTTTATTCCTTTTTCTAATCCCTACTTATAATATACTCAAATGTTTGCAATTCAGCATAAATTATCCAACCATTTAATTAGAATTCCAAATTATAGTTGTCAATATCTTATTTTTGCCACTATAATTAGAAAAATCACTGTTACTAAATAACAAATTTATAAAAAAATGCAGTTTTAATTTTGATTTGTACTATCCTCTACTTAAAAAAAGTTAATTGTGTATTATAGCTACTTATGTATATAAACTTAGTCTTAATAATAAATACCAGCTAATAATTACTACTGAATAGTCTAGTATAGCTTGTCAATATTAAAATTACTAAGAAGAAAAACATTTTGCTTTAATAACTATCAGTAGCTTATATAGCAGTATTTGTTCTACTTTTTTACTAGTTTAAAATGGTTTTAATAATATTGAGTATTAACAATATTTCTAAATATTTAAACTGAAAAGAATAATAAATTTAAGAACTAATTAAATATTTTAATTTAATATAATTTATAATAAATAAGATAATATAATATAAATTAGAATTTAAAGGTAAAGATAATTTTAAACCATATAAATCTAATATAATAATTTATATAAAATTTCTTTTTTTAACTTATAGAATAGTTTTATAGTATTTTTACTAAATTATCACTTTAATCATCTTAATTATATTAAAAAAAGCAGGTATTAAAATAATATTATAAGTTTAAAAGAATTTAGTTTAAATAATAAGCTATATATAATGAGATATAATAGTTTAAAAGTATATTTAGTTAGTAAAAAAATAAAGATGCTATAGTATTTTTAATTTAAAAAGCTAATATATAAAAAATAATAAATTTTACTACTATTTAATATATAATAACAATATTAATATAATGTATTAATAAAAAGCTAACTAAAAATAATATTATATATAATTATTTTTATTAATATTGCTTATTTAAATATAGTAGTAAATTTAATATTATTTTTAAACTTAATATTTTATTTTATTTTTTAACTAATTTTAATATATAAAAGAAAATTGCTAACATTTTAAATAAAGAAATTTTTATTAATAATTTTTTTTTAATTTAGTTTAATAAAAATTTTTATATATTTTAATTATATTTAATATTAAATAATAAATAATATCTTTTAATTATAGTTAGATTTTTACTTACTTTTTAATACTAAAGCTTAAAATTTTAATAAATAAATATTATAAATACTTTTATTATAAGCAAGTATAAAATAATTTTTTTTTGTATTTTAGTAAAATTTATTAAACTTTACTTCTTTTTTAAAAAAAAACTACTAAAAAAAGTATATTAATTTTAAATAAAAGTAAATTTTATTAAAAAATTTAAAGAAAATCAAAATGTTAAAATAGTTTATTAAAATCTTAATTAAAATAAAAAGACTTTATTTTAATTTTTAACTAATTTAAATTATAATTAAAAGTAAATATAAAATATAATTTATTTTTAACTTTATTTTAAAAGCTTTTTACTAATAGCTAATATAGAAATTAATTTTTTGCTTTTATAAAAATAAGTAAAGCTAGTTATATATATATATATTATATTATTAAATATTATTTTTAATATGTTAAGTTTATTTAAAATTTTTAAAATAATTATTTTTAATTATTAAACTTTTTTTATATTAGTAAAATCTTTTATTTTAATAAATATTAATAATATATATTTTTAGAATAATGATATTATAGCTTATAATTTTTACTTTACTTATTATATAAATATATTTACTTTAAAATATAACTTAATATAATTAAAAAATAAACTTTCTTAATTTGTTATTTATTAAAATTTTAGTAACTTTATTTAAATTTTTTAAATTTTTTAGTATAATTAAAATAATAGTAAAAATTTAATAATTATATATATTTTTAAGTTAAAATAAAATAAATAAATAAATAACTTTTTTAGTATTATTTACTTAATACTTTAATAAATAAATTATTAATATATTATTTAAATATCTTTTTATACTTTAACTAAACTTTTTTATACTACTATTTTAATATATTTTAAAATTTAAACTAATATTAAACTAAAGTTTTAAATTTTAACTTAGCTAATTAATAAGTTTAAAATACTTAAATTTAATATAAATTTATAATAAATAAAATACTTATTTTTAATTTAAACTTATAAATCTACTATACTTTAAAATTAAGCTTATAATTAAACTAAAATAATTATTTTTCACTTAATTTATTAATTAATTAAAGTACTTACTTTTATTTATTTACATAATAAAATTAAATAATATTTTTATATTAAATTTTATTTTATTTTTTTAAAAAAGGGCTAAATATATATATATATATATTATTATTAAATATACAAAATAATAATTTAAATAGTATAATGATATTAAAGTTATACTATTTAATTTTTTTAAATTTTGGTTATAAAACTTTAATTTTTAATATATATATATAATAAAAAGCTTAAATATTAAAAAAAATAGCTAATTGTTATTAAAATAATTTAAAAAAAATTAAAAAATCAATATTTAAATAAAAATTAGCTATATATAAAAAAGAAATAATATAATATTAAATAAAAAAAAGTATAATAAAACTAAGTCTACTTAATTATTTTAATTCTAGTTTTTAGATTTTTTATTAAATTAAATATTAATTTTTTATTAACTTTTTTTATTATAATTTTTAGATTTTTATTTAAATAAGTATTAATTTACTATTAGTTATTTTAGATATAGTTTTTAAGTTTTTATTTAAATAGATTTTAATTTATAATTAGTTATTTTATTTGCAGATTTTTATTTAAATATATATTAATTTATAATAAATTATTTTAGTTATTATTATTTTTAATATTAAATTTCTAGGTATTTATTTATTTATATTATTTTTTAACTTTATTTTTTATTATAATTTTAGATAATATAGCAAATTATATTAAATAAATAAAAAAGTAAATATAATGATTTAGAAATTAATATTAATTAAATTAGTAGAAAAGTATTTTAAAAAATATATAAATATAATATATATTTAATTTTAATTTTAAATAAAGCTTATATAATTTTAATATATAAAAAATTAAAAAATAAAAGGCTATATTAAAAGTTATAAAAATATAATAAAAAAGTAAAAAATATATATTTAAATAAGTTTTTTAGTAAACAACTTACTTAATAAAAAAGGTATTAATAATTTTTTATAAAAATACTAAATAGTTTTAATTAAAAAAAAACTTAATAAAAAAAAAGTTGTAGTTATAAAAAAAAATTAAAAATATAAAATTTAAGCTAATAAAAATCTTATAAATAGCTATAAAAATTAGAGAAAAAAATTAAAAAGAGAATATACTAACTGGAAATTAAATTTTTAAAAAAAATATATAAAAAGAAAAAAAACTTTATTAAATAAAAGTTATTATAAAACTTATTTAAATTATTATTTTATATATTGTTTTTAATATATATGTTATTAAAAATATATTTAATTTCTATAATTTTAAAACTAATATAGTGGCAGTTTTACATTTATATAAATGTAAAACTGCTATTATAGCTACTAATTAAAAATAAATAGTATAGGCTAAAAAATAAAATAAAAATAATAGAGAATATTATAGTAAATATAGAAAAAATTAAATTAAATTTTATACTAAAAAAAAAACTAAATAAATAGTAATATAATTAAATATTTTTAGCTTATAGCTATAAATATTAAGCTTTTTAAATTTAAATAATAAGTTTTTATATTATACTTTCTATTTTTAAATTATAGTCTTAATATATTAATAAAAATTTATTAAAATATAATTTTATAACACTATTTTACTATATTTAATAATAGTATATACTTTTTTATTAAGTTATATTTAGTAAAAATACATTTTTAATAATTAAATATATATATGCTACTTTACTTATATAAAATAAGTTAAACTAAAGTTTTAACTATTTTTGTATTTAAAATACTAGTATATTTTATTATATATTATAATTTTTTATATTTTTAATTTATTATCTAATTTATATAAAAGTATATAAGTTTTAAACTGATATACTTAAATATTTTTTTATTTTTAAATATAGTATAAAAAATAAAATTAATTTTATAAAAGTAGTTTATAATCTTTTTTAAAAATAAATAGCATTATATTTATTTTTAAATAAAAAATTAAGTTGACTAAAAATAAAAATAGTAATAAGTATTTATAATACTTAATTTTATAAATATTAATATATTTAGCTATTAAAAATCTTTATAAAAGTTTATTATAATAAAAATAACTTAAAAAATAATTGCATTTTTATATGAAAAAGATAATTTTAATTTTTTTAATATAATAAATAAAATTCTATTACATTAATAAAATAAAAGCTAGATAAAGGATTTTTAATATAAAATAAGACTGTTTTTTTATAAAAACTAAAAATTAATCAAATATATAAAGCTAAAATTTAAAATTTAAATATTTAAAATTATATAAAAAATAATCAATTTAATTTTATTATTTAAATTTATACATTTAACTTATTAATTTTATATTTTTAAAGCTAATTTTATACCTAATTTATAAGAAAATTTAAGTTTAAAACTTATATAATATAATTTTAGTTTAAAAGTTATAAATAATTAAAGTTATACTAAAATATTTATTTTTTTAAACTATTAAAACTTTAGATAAATTTATAACTTTTGGCTAAAACTTAAAAAACTAAACTATAAATAAAAAAAAATAATAGATTATTTTTTTTAAAAACTTATAAAAAAACCTTATTATAATACCAGTATATAGTAGTATTTTATATTATATATTTTATTTTTAACTTATAATCTTTTATAAAAAATAGTCAAAAACTTTAAGCAATATACAAAAAAATACTAGCTAAATTAAAATAATTATTATTAGCTATAATATAAAAATTATATCTAAGAAAAAGAAATTTTAAAAGTTATTTAAAATTGTTTAAAATTTTAATTTAATTAAAAAATATATATAAAAAAGCTATTATACTTAACTAGCTATATAAGAAGATATATATATTTAAAAGCAGTATTTATCTTTTTTTTTATAGTATAAATTACTTTGTGAAATTTACTAAAAATGTAATAAAATACTGCATTTTAAACTTTACTTATATTAATAAATACAATAATACATATATATATATATTAATTTTTAACTAATTTTATTATCTTAAAATTTTTTGATTAAATTTTAAAATTGGAATTAGCTACTTAAAAAAATATTTTATTGTATATGTAAACTATACTTTTAAATGTATAAAATTACTTTAAATTAATATTCTAAACCTGATTATCTGAGCTAGTATTCTACTACTTATAAAAATATTTTCAAAAATCTGTATATCTAACCTTTATAAGTTAGAATATACTTTTACTCTATCAAAATAGTTCAAACTAAACTCTTAAAGCTAGACTTTGCCATTAGTATAGATCATAGTAAACTTTCAAAAAGGTTATAAGCTAATTTTGAAAATATTACACTGATCTAAATGCTACACTTTTACCACCATTGTTTTGGAAGATTAGTAATCATTATATACTCTAAACATATCCTTTGTTAGTAACTCCAGTTTTGGCTAACTAGTTAATTAACTTTGGTGATACTGTATACATTAAAGTAGACAAAACAATATTTACTAATACCTTTTATTTTATAAAGTATTATTCATTATACAATTTAATTTAATCAAGTATGTCAAAATCGTAAATTGTAATTCTTCCAAAGAAATCAGAGCTTTCTAAGAAACTTAACTTTAACTTATAAATTAGCTTTTCTTCATCCAGTTTGTCTAAATCTAATTTTCCTACGTTTATAAAGGTTAAGGTAATAGAAAGAAAAAACATAATAATAATAATAATAATATATATGAAAAGGATATCTGAACCGTATTAATGTCTTCGAAATTTAAAGTTGTGTTAAACTCTAATTCACTAGTTGGACTTTTGCTAATTAAAACTTGTGTTTTTAAGCCTACAAAACCTCCTTGAAAAGTAAAGGTTATTGATTTGGCTGTAAATCCTGTTGCTGAATCTACTACAATAAATTGGTTTTGTCCCTAAATTATATAAGCTGAGATTTAAGTAAAGTGTTTACTGGTTCTGAATTCCAACAAGTTTCTATGTCCCTATCTATAAGATGTTTCTTCCCATAGTTCTTATTATCTTTATTAAGTACGGAGCTAACTCTGTATATATTTACATTTAATAAATATACTTGAACGGTTGGATTAAGTTTACTTTAAAGTTATATCGCTGTTTGTCTTAAATACACTTGTCATTACTTTTCAAAAAGAAGCAAGGAAAAAAAAGATTCAATTGAATTTTTTAAATTTACTTTGCTTAGTAAAACTAGAAATAACTTGATAAAAACTAAATGGATACAAGAAATTACAATGAAGAGGACGAAGAGGTAGCTAACCATTTTACCAATACACATAATAACTAACTATTTTAAATTAGATTTTAATAAAGAGAAATCGTGATAAATATGAAGCCGAGCAACGTGAAAAAGCTAATCAGCAGAAATTAGTCGAATTAAACAAAGAACGAGCTTTGGATAACTTACCACCATTACCTGAATTACCTTCAGTCTCTTCAACAAATGATAAAAATGTAAAAAAACCAGAGATAAAAGGAAAGATAGAATTCCGAAAGAAGAAGCTAAATTTAGAAGCTAATTTGGGAAAACAGCAGCTTGTACAAGCAACAAACAGTAACTTGGAACCGGGCTTTTATTGTGAAATTTGTGACTGTACTTTAAAAGATTCAGATAGCTTTGTTGAACATCTTAATGGAAAGAAACGTAAATCCTCTCATCCTATTTCTGCTAATAATTTTTTCCTATATAGATTTGATTAATGCAGGTATAAGTTTAAAACAAGAGAGAAGTACGTTAAGCCAAGTCAAAGCTAAGTTGGAAGAGATGAAGAAACGAAAGAATGCACCCAAAAATTATGGTAACTTAACTATATATCCTTTAAATGCTGATAGATTTTTATATTTTAGATCTAGAGGAACGTTTAGAGCAATACAGAAGACAAGAAGAGGAGGCCAAAGAAAAGAAAAAGTTAAAGAAATTAAATAAGAAGAAAGAACAAGAGTTCCAAGGAGATGATTATGTGGCATCTATGATGGGTTTTGGTGCATTTGGCGGCTCAAAGAAGGCTTAAATTATTGAAATGATATCTTAAGTTTTTAATTTACATTTATTCTCAAAATGTATACATCAAAGAGATTGCTAATTCTATATTTCACTATCCTTTATTTGCTTCTTTTTAACAAAAAATTATTATATTTAAATAGTTTAAAAAATATATGATATATTTATTGGTAATGTAATAGAAAACTAAAAAAATTTAACTGTAATTAAAATAATATACTTTTTATTACTTGGTTTTAAAATATATACCCAATTACTTATTTTTCATAATAGTAAATTTCTAGCAATTACATTTTTTTACTAACATTTAGCTAGTAGCCTAAGTATCACAAATATATTAGATTGAATTTTAGCTATTTTATTTCTAGAATAATTATAATAGCACTAGTATTATAAAGTAACCTGAAAGATTCACTTCTTTTTGGAAAAGGAAGTTGTATAAGCTAAGAGTTTGAGTTAAGATTACTCTAATTAGAGAGTCTAGGTAGAGCATAATAAAAAAATATCTCTAATTAGAGTTTGGTAGGGTTACATAATATTTAGTAATCCAGTTAGAACTAAAATTATCTATTAAATATAACTGACTAAATTATTTAGTATTAAAAAGTGAAATAATTAAAAATATATCTTTTAGTAGTTAAGATTACTAGAATAGCTATCCAAACTTCTCCTTTAATTTAGAAAAGCTAATTATTACTAAAAAGCTTTAAAGTTTTTTTAATATTAACTTTAAAAAGTTATATAAACCTTTTTAGTATAATAACTTAAATAAAAGCAAGTTTTATTAATAGCAAATATAAGAATAAACTTTAAAATAAAGTAAGTATAAAAGTTTTTTTTATTTTTAAAAACTAATTTTTTAAGCTACTTATATTATATATATATATGTGATTTTAAAACTTTTAGCTAAAACTTTCTAGTAAAATAACTAGCTAAAATACTATATAAGAAAAAATAGAGAGAAAATTAAGTAATCTAGTTTAGACTTATTAGTTTAAATGTAATTCAAGTTTTTTTTATTAATATAATATATTTTTTAGCAAATAAATTTAAAAAATAAAAGTTTATAAAAGTTAGAAAAATAAAAACTGCAAATAATTTTCAGATTTAAATTTACTACTAGTTATTTTATATGCTTTTTCTAAAAATATATTGATATATTTACTTTTTCATTATATTGAAATACTATTGTAAAATTTTAGTTTAAATTAGTATATTTGCTACTAAACTTATAAAAACTAAATATAAATATAAAATTAAAATTAAATAAAAATTTGTTACTAAAAATTGTAAACTTTATTATAAATTATTTTAATAAATTTAGTTGAAATATATTTTAATATATTGCTTAAATAAAATTAAATAAAAAAATAATATATAATAGAAAAAACTTAAGTTTTTTAATAAATATATTTAAAAAAAGTTATTTAAGTATTTATAACTATTTATAATTAGTTTAAAAAAACTAAAAAATTAAAAAACTTTACTTTATAAAGTATTGATTTTATAATTAGTATAAATCTACTAATAAAAAAATTAAGCTTAAAAAAATTTATAAATAGACTAGGCAGTTTTATACTATTTTATTAGTAGTTAGTTAATTTAATTTAATTTAATAGTAGAAAATTTTAGTATTTTTAAAACTATATATTATAAAAAATAAAATTTAATACTATTAATAAAAACTCTAAAAGTTAGTAAAATATTAAAAAAAAATCATTTTTAAGTAATACTTTAATTTGATATAAGTAAAAATAAATTTTATAGTTTTTATTATTAATTATTTTAGTATTTTTATAAAAATTATTAAAAAAACCAAAAAAAATTAAAAGAGTTTATAATAAAAATTAGTATAGCTAAAATCTAATAATATTTAAAAAAATTTATTAAAAAAATTAGATAATAAAAAAATATTAAAAATAGTGCTAAAATAATAAAATGTTATAAAAAACTTAATATATATAAAGAAAATTAAATAATTAATATCAATAACACTAATAAAATAAAATTTACTTATAATTACTAATTTATAAAAAAGCTAATAAAGTATAAATAAAATATTTAGCTATTTATTAAAAGACTAAAATAACTATCTAATTAAAATTAGCATTTAAGTTAGCTCTAAATACTTAAAAAGTATTAAAAAATATTTATTTTTTTATTAGCTATAAACTAAAATTAATAAATTAAAATACTTTTAATAATTATTTATAAGCTTTTTTAAAATATTACTATAATACTAGCTTTTATTAAATAGAAATTAAATATATTTAATATATTTTTATAAATAGTTAGTATTTTTTTTTAAATTAAAATTTAAAAAATATATAACTTTATTATATAAAAATATATAGCTTTTAAGTAGTAAATACTTATAAAAATTAATATTAATATATTATTTATTTAAAAAACTACTTAATTATATTATAAAAAAATAAAAATACAACTTTATACTTTATAAAAATGTATACTATAAAACTATATAACTCTTTTTTAAGTTTAGTAAAAAATAGAAAATAACTTTAAATATTAAAAAATATTTAAATTAAATTTGCTTTACTATATAAAATAAGCTAATATTTTAACTTTTTTAAAATTTAAACTAGTATTACTATATTTATATATTTAATTTTATTTTATAAACTTATTATAATATATAATAATTTTATTTATTTATTTATTTTTAAAAATAATATTATTTTTTATTAAAATAAAATATTATTTATAATATAAAGTTATATTTATAATTATTTTTACTATTTTTGTTTTTTTTAAGCCTATTTAATTTTTATATCTTTTTTGCCTTTTA
>JAWQFY010000581.1:0-26088 GCA_037055185.1 Capillidium rhysosporum | reverse complement strand
ATTTGAAATTTTAATTTGTAAAAAATTTAAAAATTTTTTATTATTAAAATCTTCAAATATAGATGATTGTTAATTAAATTCTGCCTGGGAGCACTTCCCAATATCTGTAGGTGTATTAGTTTTCAATATATTAAGTTATTAAAAGTATTTTCAATAATTGCTATATATAAAATTTAGTTAATTAGCTCAAAATTAATTTTAAAATTGCTATTTTTAAACTAAACTTTTTTATATTTTAAAAAATAAAAAGACAAATCTTATATATACCTAAAATTCTTTAAATTCAAAAATTACAAATATATATAAAACTTATATATTTGATTATAAATATACAAGTTATTAATTTAAATAATATAATTATACTATAATTATATTATTTAACTTATTAAAATTTTATTTGTATAATTTTGGAATAAGTTATAATTTAAAAGTTTTATTTTTAACTTTATATTTAAAATTCTTAAAAGTAAAACTTTTATTTATATAATTTAATATATTTATTTTTGATGTTTTAAATTATATATATTTTTTATTTAAAAATAAACTAAAAATATTAGTTTTATTTATACAAATGTAAAGCTTTTTTTTATTAGTTTATTTTTTATTATATTATAATTAGTTTAAACTTAATTAATCTAAAAATTTAATATAATATTTATACTATTATATTAAGTCTATATTAATAATTTTTTTAATTTTTATTTATTTATTTTTATTTTATAAAATGCTATAAAAAAGAAGTTTTATATTTATACAAATATAAAACTACTACTATATATATATTATAAATTTAATAAAGCTATAATATTAGTATAAAATATTTAGTTAAGTATAAAACTTTATTTATTTATTTAAAAAAGTTAGTTCATATTTTATTTTTCAGTAAAATTTTTTAAAATAGCTTTAATAAATAACTTTTTATTAATAAATATAATAGTAAAGTAATAAATAAGCTAATTAAATATAGCTAGTTTAATATTAGTAAAAAAATTAAAAAACTAAGACTAATAACTATTATTTTAGCTAAATTAACTTTATTATAACTAGCTAAAATATATATTTTTTAAATTTCATTTAAAAAGTTTATATTTTTAATAAATTATTAACTATAATAAATATTTTTAGTAAAAGCTACTACTTTTAATAATAAAGTAAACTTATATTAAACATTTAAAAAAGTATAATCTAGTTTATTTAATAATTAATTAATAATATAATTTTAAAATATTAAAAATAACAAGTTACTTTAATAAATTTTAAATACTATTAAAATATAATTAAAAATAAAGCTAAAAAGTAATTATAAATAAATAAATAAAATTAATATATATTTAAAAAAATATTTAATTTTATAGTTTAAAAAATTAATAAAAAATAAATATAGTTAATTTTATTATAGTTTTTACTTAGTTAATAAAATAAATTTATTAGCTACTTTTTTAAATTTAGCTAACTTTATATAATTAGTAATTATAAATATATTATTAAATATACTTTTTACCTTAATTTACTTAAACTATTTTAAACATAAAAGTTTTAAATATTTTATATTTAATTAATTACTAATTATTTTACTTAGTATTTAATAAACTAATAAAGTATAGTTATTAGAATTATTAAATTTATTATTTTTATATTATAACTAGATATTTGCTACTATAAACCTAAAACTACTAAGCTTATTTACCAAATTTAGTTAAGTAACTTAATAATAATAATTTAAAGCTAATAAGTTTAAAATTTTTATATTTTAATTAAAAGTATTTTTTTAATTAAATTAAATACTTTATATAATTTATTTTAATTAAAATTTAAGTTAATAACTTTAAAATTAAAACTGCTTATTTTATTTAAGTTTAAGCTTTTTATAATATATTTTTATATTTTTATAATTATTAAATAGTAATTAAACTACTTTTTATAAACTCTTTTTACTAAACTTAGATAGTTATATAATTATAAAACATTAAAGTTAAATTAGTTAATTTAAAAAATATATTTTTAGCTTTTTTTTAAATTTTTATTATTATAGTTATTTTTATTAAAATAATATTATTTTATTTTATTTATAGCTGAAATTAAATACTATAATTTATTAAACTATTTTTAAAAAACTTAATTTATAAACTATAACTATAAAAATATTTATTAGTTAAATTTAAATTAAATTAAAATTTCTAAACAAAAAATAGTTTAAACTAAAATATAAAATAAAATTAAATAAAATTTATAATATATTAAAAAAGTAATTTTAATTTTAAATTTATTACTATAATATTTAAAAAAAATTAAAAAATATATAATATTATTAAATATAAGTTTTTAAAAAAGAAAGTATAAAATAAAAATATAAACTAGTACATTATAATATAAAATTAAATGCTTTTTAATTTAAATATTAATTAAAGTAATTAATATAATAAATATATTGCAAATAATAAAAAATAAACTTAAAAGCAAAAAATTATTATTAAATATAATTATATAATTTATAATAAATAATCTTTTTAGTATTATTTTTATAAGTATACTAAAAAATCTAAATATTTTTATAGCTATTTTTTATTTATAATAATTAAAATAAAATACTAAATAATACTTTTTATTTGCTTTTTTAAACTTAAAAAGCTATAATATTTAAAAAAGTATTTTATAATATTAAAAATATATTAAAATAATAAAATAAAATAAAATGTATAAAAATTTATTTTAAGAAAAAAAAGGTATTTAAATAGTATAGTAGCAATTTTTAAAATAAAAACATTAATAAATATTAAGGAATAAAATAGGCAGTCTATATTAAAGATTGCAAATTAAATAAACTTATAATAAATATTATCTTAAAAGTAGATTAAGCTACTAGCAAATTATCTAAAAAAAATATACTATTACATTAATAATAAAACAATTTTATTATATAATTTTGATAGTTTCTCCTTCTTTTATACTTTAAAGTTTATATATATTTTCTATAAAAAATGATATGTAGAAAGTGCTATTACTTTTTTAAAGGTAGTAATTAAAATAATTAACTTTATTAGTAAAACATTAGTTTTTTATTTTTATAAATTACAATTTTATTCTTTATTTTTTCTAGATCTACCTATACAACCTAAAATTTAAAGTTTACAAAAATACTGGTATATAGATAAAATTAAGAGTCGTATAGATAGGAAAACAGTTAGACTATCCATTTTTAACTAAACTCCTTTTTGTAATATTTTGGGGCTTGACGTTATAATTTTAGCAATTTTAGCCCAATTAAGCTGAGTTTAACTTTTTAAATTTATTTTAGTTCTTAAAAGTCAACGACTCAAGTACTGAATTTGTGAAAAATATCTAGTATAACAGAAAGATACTCACTTGATATCTTAGCTTGACTTCCTTTGTCGGCTAAGTGTAACGGATGCTGAGATTTAATTCCTTTTTAATAAATTGAACTGATATGAGGCAGACGAATAAAAAGAGATGGGAAAGAGAAAAGGAAATAATAATAACAGGAGGACCACACGAGGGATCGAACCTACGTCTCCTGGCTAGTGAATTTAACTTAAGGATAAAAAATGGTAACTTTATTTTTTTTAAATTTATTAAGTATTTTGATTAAGCTTTGAGGTTCAAAATTCGAATTTGTAGTTAAAATCTAAATTGATTGATTTTAAATTATTTTAATTAAAATACTTTTCCTATACTTTGTGAATTTTATTAACAAAGGTGGCAAATTCGATTATTTTTTCCTAAATCGATTGGCTACAAATTACTGCATTGTTTTTAATTCGAATCGATTCTCTATACCTATCAGCGCATCCTACTAACAAAAATGAGTTCAACCGTTTTCTAATCTTGCTATTATGTGGTATAAAATACTTGGTAGTTTTATGTATATCATCTTTACAACAGCTTTTTTGGGTGGATCCTTTCTTTACAAAAGTATCCTTATTTTCAAAATTCATGGAATTTTAACTTTAAAATTTGAAGGGTGTTCAACCCAGCTTCGAACTTCGTTTTCGAACATTTGGCATGTGCAAACAACTCTAAAAAGTGAATATAAGGGGGGTTTAAATTAAAAAATTAATCCATAAAAAGCAATGTAGACCAATCGTATTCATCCAAACGTTCAACTACCGGTTCGATTAAATTTAAATATTAGCTACATCACTCCCATCCATTAGCTTTCTAAAATTTTAGCTATATTAAAATAATTATAGTGCAAGTCAGTTATAAATTATAGCGAAAGGGTAAAATAGTAAAAGTTGTTGGTAATTTGTAGTGTAGGTAAATTGGGAAATGTTATTTAAAAGATAATTGTACCCCAAACTTGTATACCTAATCCAACCTACACTATTTACAATTCCCCATAATTTTATATGCGTGTTATACAAAAAAATTAAATAAAAAGTAGCCATTAACTTTTATGCTAAATTGCACTCTCTCCTTTCCAATAGTTTAATTTCTTTAAACAGTATCGATATATTAAATAATCAAAAGTAGTGGCAGTAGTGGTTTGGTATAATTTATAAAACGAAGTGATATGTCCAACTTACAAACTAATAAGAACGGCAGCAACGATTGTTTGGATAAAGCACCTTCGATAACCAGCCAAAAGTCGTACGATCTATCCACCTACTTAGATATGGTGTCTAAGCTCAACCAGTCGGTACTGGTTTCTACCGGTAATTTTTTTTCTAAACGATTAGTAGCTAAATTAACCTTTTCATAGATCCTGGCTATAGCTTCGACGAAGCAGCTGAAACGAAACCAGACGAGCCTAGTTCGAATGTCAACACCGGTTCGTCAAAAAAAAGTAATATACATATACATACAGTTATCAAATTAACTTAACGGTTCGTTTAGTACCCAAAGTAAGTTTCGAAATTAAACCAAAATTACCGAAAACACCTTTCCCTATCGATGGCGGGGAAGAGAATATAGATCCGTTGGAACAAGTTTTTATTAAACCTAACGTCGACCAGCAACCTAACCTAAGCACAACTGACTCACCCGAAAACAACAACAACGGTAACATTCCGGCACCGAAACCTTCATCACAGCTGGATGCTGCCCCTGTATTCTCAAGATCACCAGACGGTCACTTCAAACTTTCTACCTCGAAATCTACGCCGCGGAGCTCAAATCGAAAATTAGATTTAAAACAGCATCCCTCCAAAAAATTATACTTCTACTTCCCTCTACTTAATACCTACAATATCGATGAAGATAGAAATGGTGAAGATCCTTACGAACTACATTTCCGAATCTTACATTACCAATCCAGATGTCAGTTTTGGTGTCTGTTAATCACATTTTTAATTACGTTAACTGTACTAGGTAATATATATCTATTATTATAGGTGTACTAATTTAACATTTAGGTATTTTAATAGCTATGCTGATTTTGAATCCCGATCTGTTAATCAAGAAAGTTTAAGTATATATTAGATATATATAATTAAAATAATTAATATTAAATACATTTGATAATAATAAAGGAATAAGCTTTCACTATATTAATATATAATTTTAAATATCCAGCTACATTTTACAGTTCTAAATTAGGTAAATTATAGCTTTAGTTTTTATATGGAAAATTTGATAAAATTTTGAATGTCCTTGTCAAAATTATAATTTATTTAACTAATTTACTGGAAAGTTACCATTCTAAACTTAAAGATTAGTATACATTTAAGAGACTTATAGACTACAAACATAAGTATTAACATCAAATAGTAGATATTAATAAAAATAAACCTAATATAGTACTACTTTTAATAATAAAATAAAATAAATTTTTTAATAGATAGATAGATAAAACAATAATTAGTAATTAAGAAATATAAAAAAGTTAAAATTAGATTAATATACTATAATTATTAAACTTTAAATACTTATATAGTTTAAACTAATTTTTATTAGAAAGTATATAATATTAAATGTACTTATAAATATATTGGAGTACTTTAAAGTTAGACAAAGCTTCTAAACCTTTTTTTAACTTGTTGATATATAATTTTTAAATTTTTTTTAGTTTTTTTATAATTTATATATTAGTATATTAACATTTTTAACTAGACTACTTTAAAACTTTTATTTTAAAATGTTACTTTATTTAGAAATAAATATAATTAATTAAATTTTATTTATAATAAAACACTTTAGTTATTAAAATTTTATTAAAAATATTTTTACTAGTTATTAAACAAGCTTATAAAATTAATAAATCTTCTTAATACTAAAAATAAATTAAAAATTAATAAAATTAAAAAATATATATAATTATTTATTAATATATATCTAAAAAGTAGTTTCAAAGTTATTAAACTTAATATATTAAATAAAATAGTTTTAAAATTATTTAAGCTTATAGCTACTTTAAAGTAATTTAGCTAAATATAATATTATTATAAAAATATAAAAAAAGCAGCTAGTTATATTTACTATATAGATATACTAGCAAATTTTTATAAAAATTATTATAATTAAGTATATATCAAAAAACAATACTACTATATAATATTAATATATAGCTAAAAATATAATTAAAATTATTTAAAATAAAGCTTTAAAATATAAAATTATAAAAGTATATTTTTTTCTTTATTTTAAAAATTATATATATTTTAAGCTAAATTTAAATTAAAATAAATAAGTTTTTAGCTATATAAAAATATATAAACTTTACTTTTATATTTAAAATATTATTTTAACTTTAAAAAAAATATAATTAGTATAAAGGCTTTATTTTTAGGATAAAAGTTTTATATATATATATAAAATGCTTAGAAAATAAAATAATTATCTAAATAATATTAATTAAATTTATATAATAAAATTTTATAAATAAATATAAGTTTAATAAATATAATATATTTATTACTTTATTATAAAAATAAAATTATATATTATATTAATTTAAAAAGTTTAAAGTTAATTTTTTAAAATATTTTTTAAAGTATAAAAAATACTTAATAAATTTATAATTTTACTAATATTTATTTTTTATAAACTTTATATTTTTTTAATAATATTATTATAATTTAATAATAATATAATATTATATATAATTAGGTTTATATTTAAATTTATTTTTTTAAAAATAGCAAAATTTAATAATAATATTTTTATAGCTTTTTTAGAATAATTTTATTAAGTTTATTTAAAATTTTTATTTAAAAAACTATAATATATAACTATATTTTTCTTTTTTAATTCTTATTATAATAACTTATATAAGTTAATTAGCTTATTATAACTATATTATTATTATATACTTTTATTTATTTTTTATTTTTTTCTAAGTTTTTACTTTTAATTTTCTCTTTTTATTTATTTTAAATTATATAAAAATAAAATTATTTTTTATATTATTATAAATATTAATAATTAAATTTAGTTTTAAATACTATTTTAAAAAGTAGTAAATTTATATTAAGTTTATTTAACTTTATAAATAAATGCTTATAAAAAATACTAGTTAAGCTAATTTAATAAAATTTATAAATAGTTAAAAACCTTAATGCTATAAAATATATAGTTTTAATAAAGTAATTAACTTTTATAATTTATATTTAATAGTTTTAAAGTATAATATTAATTATATATAAAAATTTTTATAAATAAAAATATAATTTAATATTATAATTTTACTAAGTAGCTATTTTGAAAAAATTAATTTAATTAATTAAAACTTAGATAAAAAGTAAATACTTTAGTATATTAGTAGGCTTATTTTGATGGCAAGTATATAGATTTTACTATTTAGTTTAGTTAAAACTAAATGCTTTAGCTTAATTTACTTTAAAATTTTAGAAATATCAAAATAATAATATAAAAATAAAATATGTAAAAGTTTATTTAAAGTAAATTAAAATTTTTTTAATAATATTTTTAACTATTTACTTATAAAGAAGTTAAGTAGGCTATATAAAATTAAAGTAATTATTATTTTTAAAGTCGGTTAAATAATTAATAAATTATTTAAAAAAATAATATCTATTATATTAATAATGTAGTAAAAGTACTATTAAAAAGTTCTAATTAAAAATGCATTTTATTAGTAAGTTAATATTATTAAATATTTTGGCAAATTAACTTTTAATAAAAAAAATATTTTAACTTAAATTTATATTAATTATATAAAAGCTAATATTAATATATAATTGAAGTATTAAGTATTTAAGTCTAATATACTAATTAAAATAATAAAATTTTAATTAATAAAAAATAAATAAATAGATATTAAAAATAGATAAATTAGAAAAATATAAACTAAAAAATAGCCTATTTAAAAAAAAAGTAAGAAAATAAAAAACATAAAAATAAAAAACATAAAAAGAAAAAAGATTTTAGTAAATAAAAATTACTAATATATTATATATTATAATTTAAATATCTTTTTTTCTACCTTTATTAAAAATATTTTAAAATTAAAAATTAAAAAACTATTAATAAATATTTATAAAGATTTTACTATATATTAGTAAAATTATTTTAATAAATTAAAATAATGCTATAATTTATTGCTAATTTATATTAAAAGCTTTTTTTATATTAAAAATAATTAAGAATTTATTAATACTAATAAATTAAAAAAAATTATATATAAATTTTAGTTTTATTATTAAATAATACTTAAAAATAAATAATATTTTAAAAAAATCTTTATAATAAAATAAAATAGTCTTTTCTTAAACTCAGCTAGTTATTTTTAAGTTATTTTAACTTTTTTATTTTTACTTATTTAAATTTATTAACTTTTTATTTATTTTTTTAAAATTTTTACTTTATTTAATATCTTTTTTCTTTGTATTCTATTTTGGCTTTTTAGTTTATTATTAACTTTTTTTAATTTTAATTTTTTAATCTTTATTATTTAATTTTTTTTTCTTTTTAGCTTTTATTTAATATTATTATTAGTTTTTAGCTTAAAAATGTTTGTTTTTATTTAGTTTTACTTTAAAAAAAAGCTTTATAATTTGTAAAGTTAGTAATTATATACTTAATATATTAAAAATAAATATTTATAAAATAAGTTTAATTATATTTAATTTAGTTTTATATATAAGTTTAATTATAAATTTTAGATAAAAATATATTCTTATTTATAAATATTAAAAAGTACTTACTAATTACTTATTTAACAATTATTAAAAATTTATAATATTTTTAAAAGCTTAATATAACTTATTGTTTATATAATTTTAAATTACTTTTATTAAGCTTTTAACATTTATTTTATTTTTGCTTTATAGTTAAATATTTTTAAAATACTTAATTAAATTTTTTTATAATAATAAACTATAAACTAGTACTAAAAACTAATAAAACTTTAAAAAAAATTACTAAAAATTTATAAAATTATTAAATTAATTTAGTTAAAAAGTATTTTTTAATATTTTTAAGTATATTTAAATTTTAAAAAAATAAATATTATTTTTAATTATTTAACTAATATATATTTTTTTAACTTTTATTTACTTTTATTTTAACTTTTTTTTACTAATTTAATATATATATATAATTAAAAATTTAAATATATAAATATATAATCTATTTTAGTAATTTTTATAAATAATATTTTATTATTTATATATTTTTTATAATTAAAAAATATTTTACTTTTATTAGCAATATAATATTTACTAAAATATACTTATATAATTAAATAATAATTTTAAATTATTATTAAGTTAGTTAAAATTTTATTAATAGATATTATATATTTTATTATTATATTTTTAATTGGATTTAATTTAAAAGTAGTATTTACTATATATATACTTATAAGATAACTTTTAAAATAAATTGCTTACTTTATTTTTTAAAGCTTATATAGCTTTTTTATAAGTAAATTATTTATATTTATTTATATACTTTTTTTTAATTTAAATAAACTTTAAATACTTAACTATTTATATTATATATTAAATATATATTTTTATTACTTACTTTTTTAAATATATATATATTATATAAAAAGCTATTTATCTAATAAAATTTAAATTAACTTAAAATTAATTAAATATTTAGTAATATTTTTTTTTTAAATTTAAATTTTTATAATATTTATTTTAGTTACAAATTAAATAAAATTAGTACTAATCTTATATATTAATAAAAAAGTAATTATTTTTAGTATATTAGTTTAAATATAATATAATTTAAAAATAGTATTTAATTTTATACTTATTAAACAATAAAGTGATAATATAAATATATATAAACTATAGTAATATTGCTTATATTATACCTTTTAAGAATTTTTATTCATTTATTTTTATTTTATAAAATATAAACAAAAGTAGATATATATAAATATAAACATATAGTTGTTGTTATAGTTTTTAATATAAAAAATTTAATATATAAAAATAATTTACAGTATATAAAGCTATATAATTATTATTTAATAAAATATTTATAGTATATAACTAACTATTAATATTAAAATTTACTTTACTAATTTTAATTTTAATTTTTTGGTTATCCTATAAATAAACTAAATAAACTAGTTTTATAAATTAAATATAAATAAAAAACTGAGTTATATTTAAAAGTTTTATAATAAATAAATAATACTTTAAATATGAAAATATAAAAGAATAAAAGAATAAAAGAATAAATACTAAAATATAATTACTACTAATATATATTTACTTTTAACAAGCTTAAATCCTGCAAATATATTAATTTTTGAATTTATATAATAAGATTTAAAAGCTTTTTAGCCTCAATAAATATATAATATATTTTTACCAAAATTTGTTAAAATTTGCTATAAGAACAAATATTTATTTTAATCTCTATATTTAGAAGTATAGAAGCATCTACAAGATACACCTAAAGTTTTGTAACTATATACATTATTTTAATAATAAATAAATATTAGCATACAAATTTATTAAGGTTTGTAAATAGAAGTGAAGGATTAAACTATCTTGAAATAATACAGCTAGAAGCATATATGTATTAGGATTAGAGAAAATTAGCTAAATAATAAGGCGAATTTGCAAATAAGGTTAATTAAAGCACTATACATGCCTTACTTTTGTGTTTTTTGGTTTTAGCAGGAGCAACATTACTACTTCCTTTGCCACTTGTTCCAACCTTTGTACTTACAATCAAATCAAGGATAGTGTTATAGGCCTCATCAACATTAAATCTAGTTTTTCCACTTGTTTCCAAATATTGACAACCCCACTTAGCTGCTTTTGTTTGAGCTTCTTCAACGCTAACTCTACGCGAATCTTCCAAATCAACTTTATTTCCAATTAATAGGAATGGTACTTTAGGGTTATCCAAAACTCTTAGAATTTGATCACGGAACTCATCACAGTGTTGAAAAGATTCATATTCAGTTATTGAAAATAGACAAAGAAAACCTTCTCCGCTACGATAATAGTTATCACGGATCTTTTAAAAAAGTGGTATTAGTAAGGTTAAAAATAAAAAAGATTATTAAAGTTACCGCTGCATATTCTTCTTGCCCAGCTGTATCCAAAATGTCAATCTGACAATCTTGGCCACGTACTTGAACCTTTTTACGGTAACTATCTGCTTTAGTTGGATCGTACTCTTCCACAAAATCGGAATACATATATTGTAAAGTTAAAGCTGATTTTCCGACACCTCCTGAACCAACCATAATCACCTTATGTAAAGGTAAATTTGTTTTATATTTTTTGTTCGTCATTGAAAAGTTGAATGATATTGCTGTAGTTGAAATTAAATTGGCTTAGTAAAGTAATAAAAATAAAAAGCAGCTTGTTTTTTATAATCCCTAGTTTAATATAAATATTAAGGAATTAATTAATTGATGATTTAAATGTAAAAGCAATTATCCTATGATTTCTAAAATATTAGACTTACTTTAAAATAGCAATGTATTAGATAAATTTATAAGGAAATGAAAAGAAAATGAGTTTGGATTTAAAACAGAATAAAAGTTAATTCTATTTTTAAATTGAAGGCTGGCAAATAAGATTAATTATAGTGATCAAAGGCTTTGATTAAATGGCATTAAATTTTCTTAATTTTTTTAATCATTTTTACTAAGTTTACAATTACTCTTTGTAAAAACCAGTGGTTCTTATTTTTTTGATGCTAACACCGAAATATTTTCCAATAATGTATAAAACCACTACTAAGATACTTAGAAAGTTTTGTAAAACTAAAAAATAAAAAAATTAAGATCAAGTATATAGAAAATTGAATAAATTATTTAGTTAGTATTTAAAATTTGCAGATTAAATATCAAAGCTTTATAAATTTCTTAAATTAAAAATTGTATTTTTTTGAAAAATATAAAGTTATAGCTTTTACTAAATTAATTTATTGAAAATTTAAAATAAATAAATGTAAATTTATAGTATTTAATTTAAAAAAAAAGTTAAAAAATAATAAAAATAATATAATGGGGTTTATTTTTTGAGAGCTAATAATCTAAGTATTAAATTTATAAAATATTAATTAAATATAAAAAAATATTAAAGTTATATATATAAGTAAATTTTGTATTTTTTATCTGCTAATTATATAATTATTTATAAAACTATGCTTTTTAATTAAGACAATATACTAAATTTATATATTTATAAATAAATATTAATTTATTATTAAAGTTTTTATTTTTATTTTATTTAATAATTTAAAAGAAATATAATATAAAAAGACTTGTTTATAATAAACTTTTAAAATAATTTAAAAAATGTATTTTAAAGTAAAAAAATAAAAAAAGTTATACTTAGCTAATAAATAATAAAAAATAATTATAAAGTATTATAAGCTAAAAAAATAATTAAAAAAAGCTTAAATGTATATAAAAGAAAAAAAACATTATTATATTTTTATTTTTAATGTTATAAAATAATAAATATTATAAAATAAGTAGCTTTTATTTTATAAAAAAATTTTAAATTTAAAAGTTATATTTAGTTTTTTTAGTTATTTATAAATATAAATTAATTCTATTTTATTTTATAATAAAAAAAGTTTAATTTTCTATTTTAAAAAAAAATTAAAGTTAGTACTCTTGTAAACTAACTTAAATAAAGCTAAAGTATAAAATACAAAATATATAGTATAAAATAAATTAATTAAATTGGAAAAAAAATAGTTTAAATATTTTCACTTTTGATATTTTAAAATATCTTATTTTTATTATTTAATTTATAAAATAGTTATATTAAAATTAGAAAATATATATATAAACTAAGTAAATGCTATTTTATATATATAAGTGCAGTATCTATTTTCTAATAAAGTTAGTTATATTATATATTTTATACATATATTATTATTTTATAAATATTTAAAGTAAAATTTAATTTATAATACTATTTAGTTCTGTAACTATATCTATATCTATACCTATATCTATCCTATCTTGTTATTATTATTTTTTATATAGAATTTTTTTTTAAATAAGAATTTTTAGGTAGTTTATCTTTGATAATATTATTTACATTTAATGCTTTGTTAACCCTTCTACACTCTTTTTACTATATTTGTGAAGCATTTCATCTTATTCCCCAGCTATTTAGCAGAGAAATATTTACAAGTTTTAATAACATATAAGTTGTTACTTTTCATGTACATTCTATATTTTTACATTTAAAAATATTTGTCTAAACTAATATCTCTAAACACCCTGCTTTTTAGCTTTTAATGAGCAAAAATCTTATATTTTAGATGAGTAGAATTTTTATGAATATTTTAATAATTACAAAATTTTTAAGTTTTGAGGATAACTGATTTTATTGCTATTTGTGGCTCAAAAAATAGATTTAAGCTTACATCCAAAGCTATTTATTAATCTCAATTTTATAAGCTTTTTCAAGATATAAACTTGTTTTGGTTTACCGTTAGCTATTTACTAATACCAAAGTGATACACTTCACTATACATCATGACTAATCTGATCTACTGGATACAATTTGAGCTGTAAATTTTTACTGTCTGTCTTTGCTTTAGTTTGATTTTAATGCACCGCTTTAAAAATAAAATTTTAACGAATTCTATAATTAACCCACACTACACGAGAAATTAAATTTCATTAAATTGGTGCAAATGGCTCTTTATCCTATGAAAGTTATTTTTAACCAGTCCAGCTAAATAGTTTTCGTTAGTTTTAGAGCATGTATCCAATAAGAAAAGGTCAAATCATAAAAATGGCGAACAATTTTTTTGAGCACAAGAGTAAATGACATTTGAACATATTCTAATAAAATCAGTCGATTAATTGGCCCATATTTATTAATTTCGGTGTAATTGATTGGTAGGTGGCTGAATACTTTTCACAGAAAATTCCAAATAAACCAACTTTTGCTTTTCCAGATCAACATCAAGAAACCCGTCTCCAAGACGACATTTAATTCAACAGAGCTCTTTTTAGCCTGCCTGCTCCTCGTAGTTTAGTATTTTCAAATTCACACCTACCTTATATATCTTTCGGTAAAATAAGACGTATTTTCTTTGCTCGTCAATTCACTGAAAGAACGCTAAAACTTCTAAACTATTCCGTCCTTAAGGCCGAAATTCAAATCTAACTCTTTCCCCCAACTCATGTTCGACCCTGGATAACTTTATAAATCACCGTTTACCCAATAGTTATACCAGTCGCCAAGCACATCTTAAATTTTACTAACCTTCAAAGCTAAATCTAATTACAATTTATCCAATTTAGAGCTTCATATAGTTTTTTATCGCAGCTCACTTCTAAAACGCCTTTAATTATTCATTAATACTTTGCTTATTTTCGTATCTTAAACTTAAATAACAGCAACCACTTTTTAATCTATTACAGCACCCAGTAACTTTACTTCGTTTAATACTAACTAGTTTTAATAAGTAAGCTAATTTGTTTTTTTCATTCGGTCTAACTTTAGCTAAGAATGTCTACCACAAAGCTTTTAAACCCTCCCACATTTATCGAAAATAGCGGGCTTAGATTCCTTATTTTTGATGCTCCTTCTAACCAGACCCTACCACTATATATCCAAGTAACATCTTTAGTCAAATCTTTTTCCTAATTGATTTTTTTAAGGAGTTTAAAAAGCACAATGTAACTGATGTTGTTAGAGTTTGTGACCCAACTTATCCAACTGATTCTTTAGTAAAGATTGGAATCAAGGTTCATGTAGGTTTTTAAGGTTAATTATAGCTAAAAAATTTAGGAACTTTCATTTGCTGATGGTAAAGCACCACCTAAAGCCATAGTATCCGAATGGTTAGAAATCGTTCAATCTAAGTTTCTTAATCACGATAGCGGTAGCCCACCAACTATAGGTGTACATTGCGTCGCTGGACTTGGAAGGTTAAATTTCTATCTAGTGTTTATTAAATCTTTTTATTAGAGCACCGGTTTTAGTTGCAATTGCGCTCATAGAACAAGGTATGTCCAGCTTAGATTCAGTCATGTACCTGCGTGAGAAACGTAAAGGGGCTATCAACAACAAACAAATTGAGTATATCGAAGCTTATAGGCGTCAATCTAAGGCTAAATGTTCAATTATGTGACTTAAATTTAGAACTTATAATTCCCCTTTGTGATACATTCTTGATAAAGTTTTTAAATTCAAAGCAACTAGTTTTTTAGGGATCCACTCTTAGAGTTATATTGGATGTTCATTTGGATGAATTTTTTTGATCAATTACATCGTACTTGCTTTTTTCTTTAAATGGCTACACCCATATTATTATACTTAAACGAGCTAAAATAACTTTACTAACTGTTATTATTATTAGTGTTTCATCAATAAAATATGATGATATAAATTATGCTTGTATATTTTAAATATAATTTATATTAGGATTAATTCTAAACAGCCTCTTTTTCAGAGCCTGCTATAAACATAAGTAAATCAAAATTTTACTCTACTATTGTCTGTATCATTTAAGATAGTAGCTTTCAGCCTTGTGGTTAAAAAGTACTTAACTTTTTTTACTAGTTTAATAGTATATATTATTATTAAGCTGTTATTTGAAATTTTAATATTTTATAGAAGTTACCTTTTATAAATTTTGATATAGTACTAGTCTTCCATTAATCAATGCTGTAATAATACTAATGTAAGATTTATAAATCTTACAGACATTAAACAAATACCTTTAAAAAAGGTATTTAATAAATATGGTTATAATACTAAAATATTAAAAATTATACAAACTATAAAATATCTGAAAATAACTGAAACTGCCACTATCAAATATAATATATAGGTTTAGCTTATATTTTTAAATATTTCAAAATGCTTTAAAACTAGGCAAAATATAATAAATTTACAATTAGATTATATATATTTTTATTTATTTAGTTTATTTTAAAGATATATTTTTCTAGTATTAGTAGTAAATTTTTTTAAAATTTATTTTAAATACTTTTAAAGCAATTAGAAAATTTAATCCTATTTAGTTTTAAAGTATTTAAAAAAGCAAAATTCCTAACTTATTTTTTTAAATGTATATTTTTATTATAAAAATAATTTATTACAACTAATTAAACTAAATATGCAATTTAGCTTAAATGTTTGATTTTTTAATTTACTTACTAATTTTATAATTTAGCAAATATAAATATAAATTTATTAAAAGAATTTGTATACTTAATTTAAAAAATTAATTAATTTATAGCATTATACTGATAAAATGATAAATAATACTAATATTTTATTATTATATAGATTTATAAGCATTTTATACTAATTGCTATTATACTTTATTTATTTATTAATTTATTATTTATATTAATAAAATATATTTTTTTAAATTTTTGGCATTTTTATAAATAAAATACTAAAATACTATTACTAATATTAAAATATATTATATTATACTAATATTTATTATATTAAATAAAAAGTATTAAGCTTGTATTTATTTTTAGTTTTATAATTTTAACTAATTTTATAAAATTTAAAAGTTAAATATATTTTAAATATTAATTTTAGTAAGTTATTAAAAGTTTTTTAAAAATTTTATATAAATATTTTACTTAATAGGCTTAAATTACTTTATTTTAAGATTTTAAATTATTAAATAGCTAATATATATTAAAATAAATAGTTTATAAAATTTATTTTAATAAAGCTATTTTTATTCTTATTTATATATATATATTTTTAAAGTTTTTACATACTTTATTATTATTATTATTTAATTTTTTTTATAATACTCTATTATACTTATTTTAAAACTAGTAAAAAAAGCTAAATAAAATAAAATTAAAAAGTAAGATATTTATTAGGACAATTTATAAAACTATTTATATACTTATAATTAAAAATATCTAATAATAATATAAATATTTATCTAATTAAATAAATTTATAAGCAATATTAATAATTTACTTAATAAAAAAAACTATAACTATAAATATAAATTAGTTAAAATAAATAATTATTTACTTAAAAATAACTAAACTTATAACTAAATATACTTAATTTTATCTAATTATTTACTTAAATACTTAATTATAACTAAACTAATAATTATTAATTTACTTTTTTTTATTAAAAACTTATATTTATATATTTTTTAATTTTTAATTATAGTTAATTTTTTAAGCTTTATTTTTATTATTTTAAATTTATTACTTTTAAATTTATTATTTTAATATTTTATACTTTATTTAATATTTTTTTTCTTTATACTTTAAATAAAATTTTAATTTTATTTTTTAAATTTAAGTATAATTTTTTTTAGTTTTTTTTAATTTCAGTTATATTTTCTACTTTTTAGTTATATTTTAAATTTAATTATTAATTTTTAGTTTTAAAAAAGCTAGTATCTATTTAGTTTAATAAATTATAAAATTAATTTAAAAAATTATAAAGATATACTAATATAAAACTATATAATATATTTATAATTTCTACTTTTTTTACTACTATAATAACTAAATATATATATATTTATATACTATATTTTTAAAATATTAGTATTAATATTTTAACTTATATTTACTATAAAGTTATATATATTTTAAATTTTAACCTAATTAAAAAAACTTAAGCATTTTTAAATAAAGCTTAAAAATACTATATAAAAATTATACTTTATTTTTTTTATTTACTAAAAAAGAAAAAAACTAATTTTTAATAAATTTAGATTAAATATATTTAGCTTTTACTATATAAAAGCTATACTAATAAAACTATTTTAAAAAATATAAATTAATTAATTAATTAATTATACATATATATATATAAATATTCAAATTTTCTATTTTTTTTTAGATGTTTAAAAGCTTAAATACTTTAATTTTATTTAAAAAATAAATATAAGATTAAGAAAACTAGAGGTAAATAATAAAAGTAGTACTAAATTAAAGTAATTACTTTAATTTATTTAAATTATTTAAAGATAAAGCTAAAAAAGCTAGAATTATATTAGCTAATTTTGCTTTTTTTTATTACTTTTTACTAATAATATAATTGTTTTAGTTATTTTTAACTAAAAAGTTAGCTATTTAGTAAATAGTTTAGTTAAATTTACTAAAAAAGATAATTTTGGAAAAGTAGTATTTTCTTGAATAAAATTATAATAACTAATTTATTTAATTATAAAAAAAATTAAACCTTAAATTAAAAAATTCAATAATGATAAAGAATTATAAATAGATTGAAAAAATTATTATATTTTAAATATAGTAAAAATTATAATAGAAACTTTATAATAAATTGATTTTAAAAACTAATAGCTATTTAATATTTAGTAAATTTATATAAAAAGCTAAAATTAATATTATTATTATAATATTTTAGTTATTAATTTAAATAGAATTTTAATAACTAATAGTATAATAAAAAAATCTTTTTTTATAATTTTTATAGAAAAAAGCAGGGGTAAAAAAGAATAGTTTTAAGTAATATAAAGTTAGCTAAATAAATGAGTATATTTATAAAGAGTGTAAAAAGAAGAAAATATTATTTTTTATTTAAGTTATTTAATAAAAAAGTATTAAAAAATAAAGTTATTAAAGGTAGTCTTACTAAAAAGTACTTTTTTAAATTTAGTACTGCCTTTTTTATTATTTATAAAAATATTTTATCTATTTGTATTATATAAATAGCTGCTGTAAAATTATTTAAAAAGGCTTAAACTTATAAGGTAAATAGTATAATATTTAAATATATTTAGTTATTTTTATTATAAGTTAAATAAGCTATTATCTAATAGTATTAAATACTGCTTAATTTTCTAGTATTTAAATTATAATATACTTTATTACATTTTTTTAATATTTACTTTTATAGTTTATAACTAAAAGCTATAAGCTTTAAACTTTAATTACTTTATTAAAACTATATAACTAAAAGTAGTATAATTTTAATAAACTTTTTTTAGCAACTTTTAAATAAAACTTAAAAGCTATTTTAGCATTTTTAATTAAATTAAAGTTTAAGCTATATATGACTTTTTATTATATAGATAACTAATTAAAAATTTTATTATTAATATTATTATATAATTTTTAGTATTATATTTATTAAATTTATTTTTATTTATATAGCTTTATTATATAAGTTTAGATAATACTACTTAAATAGTTAATATAATAACTAAAATATTACAATTAATAATAAGTAATATTACTGTTTTATTTAGTATTAATAATGTAAGTCTTATAAAAATTAAATAGTTTAAATTTTTAAGCTTAATTTTAAAAAATTTGCAAAACTTTAAAAAAATTAATATATAAAAATAAAAAAGTCTTAAAACTTTAAAATTATATAATACTATTATAATGTTTATATTAAATTTATTAGTAATAGCTAATTATAGATAAACTTTTATAATAAAAGTTTAATATTATATACTTTTTACTATT
The DNA here is from genome assembly GCA_037055185.1 of Capillidium rhysosporum. Taxonomy (NCBI): domain Eukaryota; kingdom Fungi; phylum Entomophthoromycota; class Entomophthoromycetes; order Entomophthorales; family Capillidiaceae; genus Capillidium; species Capillidium rhysosporum. Next base: position 6,263 of record JAWQFY010000581.1, on the reverse strand, counting down.
TGCTAATCTACTACCTATAAGTTTTATAAATATAGCAGCTATTATAAGCATGTTTTTAAAATAGTATAACTATAATTAATTAATATAAGCTTAATATTTAATAAAAGCTTATTTTGATAGTTTTATATAAGCTTATTTAAATTTATATAATTGCTATATTAATATAAAAAACCTATAAAATAATCTTATATATATTTAAATAAAATAAATTATCAATTATATTACTTTTAAATTGTAGAAAATTAATAAGTTTAGTAAATATTAGTTTATTACTAATTAAATAAATTTATAAATAGTGAATTTTTATTTAAGCTATTTTAAACTTAAGTTTAAAAATTAAAATTTACATAAGTTTATATATACTTGATTTTATAATAATAGCAGTTTTCTAAAAAACTATATTTTACTTTAAAAATAAAACTAAGTAACACTGATATAATTAAAGTTTAAATGCATACTATCTTAAAATAATTACATATTATTATATAAGCTTAAAGCTATTTACTTATTGTAATTTTGAAAAATAAAGTGCACTATTTAATATACTGTTATTTATAAAAAGAAAGTTTTTTAGTTATCTATTGTACAAAAGAAGCTAAAGATTAGCTTTATATGAATCAATTTATAAAAATTAAAATAGTATAAATTAATAAGTTTTATTTTGTAAAACTATCCATTTATTTACATTAATGAATTATTTTTTGGGTCAAATAGTCTATATTAAGTTTACAATACTTTATTATACTATCAATCCTAAATATTATATAAATTAAATTGCGCTAAGTATTAAACCTTTAACTTTATCAATAAATACCTATAATACCAATAAAACTTATTTAATTTAATATAACTATATCCATTAACAAAATATACATCCATTAAACCTTAATATATAATATTTGACTTAATATATTAGCCAACTTGTTAAATTACGTATTACTCAATTTTTTAAATCGATTTTTCCAAGTCAATTCCAATTCACTATATGATTGATGGTGGGAGGGAACTTCCCTTTTACTTTCGTGTAAAATCACAGTTCCATCATTTTTAAATTTTAAACTTTCTTCTTCAGCAAGATCCACTTCAAAAGGTAAAGGTACTTGACTGGTAGCTCTAAACTGCTCCGTATTGTTAAGTTGCTAATTTAAAAAAATGTCAACATAAAATAACAATATTTAAACTGATACCTCATTTTCCATCCGAAAAACTACCCATAAACTACGTCTTATTAGCTCTAAAAAGGCTATTAAACATCCCAAGTCATCGTTGCTAAGGTTTAAAGGTAAATAGGAGCTTGGAATTAGCCATAAAGTCCAGGTCAATCTTAAAAGACTATTTGATATAATCAAAGAGTAGTAGACCTTAAACCGTAAGTATGAAATATAAATATCTGACTTACTATTTGATTGCCAAATATGAGATCCTTCCTAAACCTTAATTTCAAACTTTCAAATGACTCGTAATCACAGGTAAAAATACCAAAATCCATATAAATATCCCACCAGACACTAAACATATAGCTAATAATTTGTATTGAAATATACAATACAAATTTAGAGCTGTTTTTATCAGATTTGTAATAGTCGAAAAACAAACTTGCAGAAAGACTTAAAAAGTATTTCAATGCATTATAAAAGTTGGGCCAACTAGTTTTCGCATCATAGACTCGCCTTAAACTCTGTAATAGTCTCAAAAGAACTGGTATTTTGCTCAAAATAAGTGAAGCTAAAGGTGAGGGATCTTTACAAACGTCAACCAATTTAAACTGAGGATTCGATATGAAGCATATCAACATAGGTAATTTACCAATAGAAAAGGATAGCGAAGTAAATATATCCAAAACAAAGAAATCTTGGAACGTCACAGATATCCATGGTGTTTTCAAGATGTTGGAAACAAGTTGTAAAAACCAAACTCTAGCATCGTAATAATGAAATGGGAAAGGGTTGAAATAAATAAGAAAATACACTACAATTAAAATCAAAGTAGGAAGATTCGATAACTTTTCGGAATTCATTATTAAAGTTTGAATCTGTAGGTTGAAAGCTTGCGACCATAGCAGAATCGTAAAGGATGCAAACTAGTATTGTAAATATGTGAATTATAAAGTAGCTTACTTCGATCACTTGGTAGTATGAAATCGGTTTAAAAGGGTCTAACTCCAAAATAAAGGAATAGTTGATACGATATTTAACAAATATTAATAAAGCCAAGCCAAATGATAAAGTAGCTAAACTGGGTAAGAGTAAGCTTACATATATAAGGCGAATCAGCTTAAATTCTGTTAATATAAATTCATTTTGTGGTAAAAAATAAACTAATAATAAATTAGTGTGACATAAAAATGTATAGTACCATTGGTAAGAGAATTTAAAGTTAAAGCTAAACTAATACCCAAAAACAAACCGGACAACCATATTGAGCTGTAATGTGTCTTATATATTAGTATGGAGCAGCACAAAAGCTTACTTTATAAATGTTTTTCACTGTTTTAAGATTCTTAAGTGCTAATTTTCTATCACCATTATAAAAAGTTCGAGTAAAAAGCTCCTATATAAGTTAATACGTATAATTGAAAAATAACAACTTCGGTCTTCACAAAAAGTTTATCAATTGTCTTATCATTAAATAAGAGTCGACTACTTTTTACTATAACTAAATATTGAGTCGTTGGTATCCACAAAGTCACCTAGAATTTTAAAAATTAAGCCTCAAAGCAAATACAAATTCTTACTTTTCTAAATTTTTTAAGTATCTTAAGAACTGCCGTCTGGTTTAAAACCTATAGAATATGAATATATTAAATAGATGTATTGACTTTACTTGAAAATTTCTAACTAACTCTAAATTTCTATAAAAATGAACAAAACTTTTCAACAAGATCTTATAGCATTTATCGAAAGTTTTCTCTTTACTTAAATTTTTATCATTATCCGATTCCCAACCTAAATTTAATACAAAGGCCTGGTTTTCATTACCCCAAAGTTTAGGCACAAAGTACCCAGTTAAAGATTTGATTCTATTCAAGGTTTTTAGCACCTCGGCATTGGTAATGTTTTCCGAATCGTCGTTTTGTAATTGCATAAGCATTTCTAATTGCTTTTCTAATTGCTTGAAACATTGATCTAGTTCTTTCAATTTTAACTGATAAAATTCTTCGATCTTATCGATCTCCAATTCTAAGAGTTGAAAAAACTGTTGGCGTTTTATACTTAAAGTTGACAATTCTGCAAAAAAATCTATCTATTATAAATATGAAATTTTAAATGTCAAACTTACTGTTGGTTTCATTAGATAATTTTTTACTATTATAAATAGTCTCATTTAAGCTAAAATCTATTTTAAATTTTTCTTTACTTCTAATTATTTGAGATAGACTTATAGTGAGCTCGGTATTAGGTAGATTTTCAGATTTAATGAGTCGAAGATGATACTTCAAGCCTTTGTAGTTGAGGTATTTCTTATGCCATTCTGGAACCGATTCTTTAAGTAAATACTTACCAAATTTCATGGTTTAAGTCAAAACGTTTGTGAGGAACATGTAGTTGAAATATTAAATTTTGATCCTTTCATACATTTAGTTAACCCTTCTAGAGTTTTTTAACGTTAAAAGGCTCGAAACTCAAATTTTGCTTGTTGAAAATAAAACGAATTGCTTTCACTATTAATAAAAAGATTACCCCCACCTTATTACAGTACTGTGATTATTAAAAATAAATAAATTTTAAAACTTTGAAAAATTAGATTTAAAGATAACTATATTGTAGTACAATGTCTAAAAATAATAGCACTTAGTAAGCTAGCTGAATTAAACTGGAATAATAATTCCCTTTTTTTGTATAACATTGTATATAATCCTGTAAAAACAATAACTAATATCATTTTAAAACAAACTCTATTAAAAGTGCTTATTGTTTAAACGTGAAATGTTATAAATATTCTTTAAATATTATAATCGAAAATTAATAAAATAACAAAGTAAAATTCCAGAATGAAATAAAAAGTTACATACAAGTTTTATAGATTAGATTTGAATATACATTAGTAATACAATACGTTTGTATTTAAAAAGTATAATAATATTGCTTTCTGGGGAAGCATAATCTTATTAAACAAGCATATTCATATTAGCCATTGGATAAATTATAAATTCGATTAGAATATATACAAACCAAAATCCCTGTTATCATTGAACGCATTTTCTTACATCTAGCAATGAGTAAGTAAAACAAAAATCTGTTGGAAATTTAGTTCCCAAGTGAACATAGTTAAATTAGATAAAGCTAATATAAATGGAAGCAGAGGTATCCACTGTAAGTAAATATTATTGATTTGCATGAAGCTGATTAAAACAAATATTAAAAGCCAACTTAAACTTAGCCAGAAACTCGCAGCAACTATAAATTTAGGCTTCAGAAGATTCGATACAGCTTTTTTAGGAAGGGCTACCAACCATGGGAACGGGTCCATTAAAAGTAGATGTATAGTTAAAATATTTATCATTACTGCTTTTAATATTGTAATAAGTAGGTTAGTAAGGTAATTGGAGGAATCTGTTGGGAAAAGTAGTAGTAAAGTTAAAGTTAGTAAACTGTGAAATGATTGTTGCGGTGCGAATCTCTGGTAACGACTTAACACTATCAGATCTTCCATTGTTATTTATAAATATGCTTTTATGTTCCTTATTCTTTATACAGGTTAGTTATGAAGTATTAGTTGACTCGCGGAACAGCTGTAAAAATTGAAAGTTATTGTCGAGTGCTGAAGCCGATAAAACCCATTTCTTTATAAATTTTGTGCTTAAATATTGATCTAGAAATTGCATCAGCTTTTTATTTAGACAAACCAAATATTTTTATACATTGTGTTTTCATAATTGAGCCATGCTTTTGAACCTTAACTTTTATCCTTTAGATTTCCCGGAGATTAAATTAAAAGTATGGAAAACTAGTCATAAACATGGAAAACTTTATCCTGAGATGAGTTTTAACTCCTTAGAACAAGAGCGCTAAAACTAAGCACAGATTTTAACTTGAAAAGATTTAGCGTATCCAAAAATGGATTGTTAAAACCAAATATATTTCATTTTACCGTTAAAGGGTAAAAATTTAGCCTATCATATCCTCTAATATTTAGTGTGGTGGCAACTTGTGACTACTTAGAAATGACGATACTTAACTTTTTTATGATATAAAACGTTTGAGCTTGTCATATTAACTAAAAGTATTTTTGTTAGATTTTAAGATGTTATCTACTAAAGTTTAAAGTTCAAATCTAAATTGACTGGTTTTAAATTGCTTATTCGTTTTTAATTAAAATCACTTTGTTATACTATTCAGTTACTTTTATTAATAATAAAAACAAATCCAATCGTTTTTTACCATATTAACGCAATTTTTACTTGGGACAAATTGAATTGGATTGGTATAATGAAGTTTAAATATTTTGGTTATCTGCAAAAAATATATACCCTTTTTATTTTTAATATATTATATTCTAGTTATAGCTACTATATTTTTTTCCTCCTTTACCTTTCCATTATCTGGTTTTCCTTAATTTAAATTATTTTATAGCTAATAAAAAATCAATAAGTTATTAAAACTACAAGAATATCTCTATTAGACTATTCTTAATTAATAAAGTAAAAGAATATCTTTATACTATTTTAATTACAAGCAATAAATTCTAAAATGGAAAAATAAAACCTGATGTTTTAGACTAACTTTTAAAACCCAATCCAAAAATCTTGTAATAATAAAGCTAAAAATTATGCTTAAACTTTAAATCTAAGCTTAAAATTTAGTAAGTCTTTCTTAAATATTATAAGAAATTTAAATTAAATAACTTTCCTTATTGAGAATTTTTAATCTTTTTAATAAAATTTTAATAAATATTAAATTTTCAAAGTTCTAATTTTAATTTTAATTATTTTTATCTTACTTTTTAAAATTAATAGCTAAATTAAATAAAAAAACTTAAAAAGTATTTTAAAAACCTATATAATAAATAGGCAATCAGCTACTTTTGAAAGTAGCTGATTTCAATTTTAAAAATTAAATAAAAATAAATTAAGCTAATAAAATTAGCTAAAAATAAATATTTTTAATTATATTTATTTACTTTTTATATATTGAAAAGTATATAATATTTGGTGCACTCTACCAAAAATTATTAAAATTTTAAAAATTTTAAAGGGTGAATGCTACTTTCAAAAGTACTACATACCCTTAAAATTTTATATATTGATATATATTTAAATATTA
>JAWQFY010000580.1:0-26129 GCA_037055185.1 Capillidium rhysosporum | reverse complement strand
TTTTCAAAATTAAAAGTTAAATACTTAATTAAAGTTAAATTTTAATTAGTCTTAACTACATTTTTAATTAATTATTATACTATATAACTAATATAATTTTTTAATATATATTTAAATTTTAAAATTATTAGTCAATTTTTATATTTATTAAAGTAAAATTTTTAATTTTAATATATAATATTTTAAAAGTTTAAAAAAAATATATAAATAGCTATAAAAACTTATAGTTTTTAGTTATAAGTTTTAATTAAAAATTACTATTTATAGCTATAAATTTAAACTTTTATAACTTTATATTATAATTTTTTTATAATTATGAATTTTAATTATTTAATAATAATAATAATAATTTTAAATTAAATAATATTATATATATATTATTTAATAATCAAAAAATTTAAATATATATATATATTTTTATAAAAATTTTAAAATAAGTTAATAAGTTATAAAATTATTTATATATTAAAATAATATAAATTTTTAAATTAAAAGTAAAATATAAAACTAAAATATATATTAAAATAGGTTTTTAAAAAAGTAAATAAAAGAAATACTACTTTTATAAGTATATTTAAATTTATTTAAAAGTTAAAATAACTATAAATTACTATTATTAAAATAATAATAGTAAATAAAAAATTATATAACTAAATAAAAAAATATATACTAAAAATAAAATTAATATATTATAATAAAGTTAAAAAACTTTTATATTAAAATTAACTTTCTATAATTAAATTTTAGTAAAAAGATTAATAAAATAAAAATAAGATAATAAAATATACTATAACTAATTATATTAAGTTAATTTACTATAATTTAAATAAATATAAACCTATTTTTTAGTTAGCTTTTTAAAATAAATTTGAATTTAATTTAAGTATTAGTACTAAAACTAAATTAATTAAATTAATTTTAAAAATATTAATACTTTAGTTTTTTAATAACTTTATATAAATGTTATAATTTTGTAAAGGCTATTCTTTTTTTCCTCTTTTAATAAAATAACTTTATATATTTTTATTATATAATTTTATTTATTATTTTAATATATAGTATTAACTTTATAAGAATTAAATAAAAATATACTAATATAATTATTATTTAAAAAATTAAAACTGCATCATTAAGCTAAATAGCTGTATAAACCCAACATCAGTACACTACTTAGCAAAGCATTTAGTTCTTATTTGTATAGATAATAACTAATTTTTTAATAAAAAGTTTATTAAATAGTCTAAAATGTATATAATTTCTAATTTATAAATTAAGCTCAAATTCAATGCAAAAAATTATTACCAAAGCAATTAACTTAAAACTATATCATTTATCTTAGTTATAAATTTTATGCTTTATTGAAAAAAAAAATTAAAAATTTTATTTAACTTTTTTTTGAAAATATAGGAAATTTTATTTATAATCTCACTTACGTTCTTAAAATCGACTAAAAAGTTTAAAAAATTACCTTTATTAAAAACTAATCATTAATCTAAAATTAATTGATTCTAACTTAAACTACCAATTCATTATCTTTAACAATAAAATTTTACTAAAATGCTCAGTAAATAAACAACAACTTCCAAAATTTTACCTCCTTTTGAATCAGTTAAATTCGGTTTAATTAAGCTAAATTTGCAAAATAATAAGGTAGAACCTTCAAAACCTTTTAAAAAGGGTTCCAGCTAATAATGACAAATTTTATTGTTTTTTTCCATTTTTATTAATTTAAGTTCAACAATCCATTTTTTAATATTCTCAGACCGGCATATATAAGAGTTCATTTATCATTTTGATAATAAAAGTTTATTCAATTCAATATTGTTGATGTACACTTTTAGCAGATCGAAATAATAAAATATACTCAGTTTACAGTTTAAGTATGTAACTTTACTTTTTAAATCTGTTTATACTTTGAAAGTATCGATTACCAATAACTATGAAATTTATAAAAACAGTATTGCTATTAGCGACGTTGAATGGGCTTTACTGCCAAGAGAGTAATCCAAAAGGGGGAGAGTCAGTACCAGTAGTAAAGAAGGATGTAGCGCAACCCCTACCTCCGCCAGCTCCTAATTCCGGTTCGACACCTATAGCTGCTGAAAAACCTAAAGAAGCGTCTGGTGGTGGTCCGGCGCCCATAGCTGCTGATAAACCTAAAGAAACGCCTGGTAACGTTCCAACTCCTATAGCTGCTGAAAAACCTAACGAAACACCTAGTGGTAGTCCAGCACCTACAACTGCTGAAAAGCCTAAAGGAGCACCTGGTAGCGGTCCGACACCGGCAGGTTCCGATAAACCTAAAGGAGCTGCTGGTGGAGCTCCTTTATTTTTAGATGGGGTAGCTGAGATCCCGTTCAAAAATACTGGAGACGATTTCGATAAGCAAGCGGATCAAGCTCTGAGCAAGTTTTCAACCTTAGATTTGATGGTAGCTGCCACTAAATGTTATAATACCTGTAAAGTTAGTAGATTTAGAGCTGATCGGAGGTTCTGTACCCAAAAATGTTTGAATAGAGGTAAGAGGTACTTAGCTACTATTAAAGACGCTATAGTTAAGAAAGCAGTAGCTGAGATTAAAGCGCTAAATACTGCTAAGAAAGCTAAAAAGGAAGCTAAGGCTGCTGGAAAAGCCCTCAAAAATAGTGATAGCGGTACGAAAGCTGGTGATAATTTAGATTCTGAAAAAAAGGAAGCAGGTAAAGATCCTCAACCTACTAACCCTACCGCAGAGGCACCTAAACCTGGAGAAGCTGCTCCAGTTAACCCAGGTAGCGCTCCTCAACCGGCTAGCCCTAACGCAGAGACACCTAAACCCAATTAAACCGCTCCAGTTAACTTGGGTAAAGCTCCTCAACCTTAAACACTTAATAAGTTAGTTATCTAAATAGCTATTAATAAATACAAGGTCATCATGCATTTTTGCTTTAAGTATCGTACATTTTATTAGGTACTGTAATTGACTTCAAATGTATTTTACAGCTCATTCAAAATAGCGTAAATAAAATTAAATCAAAAAAGGTCGAATATTGGTTAGAAGAGCTCTAAAATATACTAAATAAATACCGATATTATCAGGATCAAAGTTATTATTTTAATTTAAATAATAAAATTGTTAAACTTATACAAAAAAAAACTTAAAAAATTTATTTTTTTGGTCTCAAACAGGTACCGATTACGTATTTTCACTTTATTTATACATTTCGAATGAATAGATTCTACCAAGTATCGTAAATGTGTTAAACGGTTAGGATATTAAACTCATCTACTTTGGATTAATTTATTTATTTGGAATAGTGAATACGTATATTTAAATTAGAAAATTAACAATTAAAAAGGTATAGTACAGCTATTACCACAATTTCTCTGAATTTCTCAATTTTTTGAGTTGGTGATACTTTTTGGCTATGTATCACTTTAAAAAAAAACTTTGGTAGCATACAATTGATTTTGATAAAAACTACACTTATTTTTATTTTAGTTGTCAAACGTCCACAGTCTGATTTAGAGTAGAGCTGTCTTTGGCTATATTTAGTTTTCGCAATGAATTTTAACTAAACAATAAAAGCTTAATATATTTTTGTACTATGCCAAAAAAAATTAGAAATTACGTAAAAAAAGTTTAAATAAATTTTAAATTTTGGATCATTTTTAAATCACAATTTAAAACTTACGCTCAGTCAAATTTAATTTTTACACAAATGAAATTTGTACATCGAACCAATCTTTAATACTTTTTAAATTCTAGATAGTATGTATTTTTGGATAACATTTCGTTTTAAATTTAAATTTTTAATAAAAATATTGTTTTAACGCTGCTAATTTCTTTGAAAATAGTAAACTTGTTTATTCACGCATCGAAATTTAAACTTTTCTAACTCATAAGAAATCTAATGAATCGAAAAGTAAAACTTTAGAAGTCTAAAAACTATCTATTATATAATAGAACACTTTAGGAATAATTGTCAAACTTATAACAAAATTGAATATTTTAGTTAAGTTTACTACCGTCTTTTACCTTAATTTTATTATTATCCTATTTTAAATTACTAAATTCTATTATTAATATTAATATGAATTTTATTTATCTGACTTACTTTGCAGTTTGGTATTAGAAAGTATCAAAAAGAATAAAAAGTTGATGATGATTTAATTCAGAGTAAGAAATAAAAATATCAAAAATAAATGTCATAGCGCGGAATCGAACCGCGGTCGTCACGGCCACAACGTGGAGTACTACCACTATACTACTATGACTTAAACACATGTTAACAAATCAAATTTTATTATATAAAAAAAATATTTACTTACAATATACAATAAAATTATTACAGTGCTTATTTACCTGAAACCTAACTAATATAGAATATATAAAGCTTTGTTTTATAGAAATCTACTAAAACTCATTGGTTTGGGTTTATAGAAATTTTTTAATTTTTAATAAATTTAATTCTAATTAAAATTAATTTATACTTAATTTAAACTATTAAATTATTTTAAAATTAAGTTAACTATAATAATTATAAATAACTTTATTTTAATTTAACTAAATACCTTTTTTTACTTTTTTTTTAAACTAACTTAATTGGCTATTTTTTATTATTATTTAAACTAATATTAATAAAGTATAAAAATATTATAGTTTATTATATTTTTAATAATTTTTTTAAAAAAAAGGCTACTTTATAGCAAATTTACTTTATAAAATTTTATTATATATAATAATAAATAAATAAACTTTAAGCTATTTTAACTATTGATTACTATTTTTTTATAATATTTATATTTATAATTATAATTTAATAGATATTTTTTGCTACTTTTATTATTTATATTATTATTGTTTTACTTTTTTTTAAAAAAACTAATTTAATAAATTTCTTTTTCAATAAAAAATATTTAAATAAATTTACTAATTTTTAATATCTTTTAAAAAAAAAAGTAATGTTAGTAAATATAGAATTTTATTTATTTTTTATTTTTAACTAAATATTAATTTTATTTATATTAATAATATATTATATTATAAGCTTAACTTTTTATTATTAGTAAAAGTAAATCTAATTCTACTATTAAATATCTAATTTAATCTAATAAAAGCTTTAATAAACTTTTACTTATAATAATTTTATTATATTTAAAAATATTAATGTTTTTAAAAATACTCTAATTAAAATAGTAACTTTTATTTTAAACTATTATATACTTAATATTTAAGTTAGTTTAAAAGTTTTTCTAATATTTATTAATAGTTTAATTATATTAAAACATTATTTTTTATTTAATAACTAATAAAAAACTATTTATAAATTTAATTTTTACTTATTTTATTTTTAATTCTGCTTTTTTAAAAGTATAATCTTTTTTTAAATATTAGATTAGTAAACTAAATAAATATTTAAATAATAAATAATAAATAAATAAAAACTTAGTATAAAAATAAAAATAAAATAAAATAAACTACTAAATTATTTTTTTTTAAAAGTTAATAATTAAATATATATATAGTTAAATTAATTTATTTAATGTTAATTAATAATTATTAATTAATAAAATTTATAAATTTATCAATTATTTTTTACTACTATTAAAATTATTATAATATTAACTTTTATATTAAATAATAGTATATTTAGTATATATAAAATAAACAATAAATTATTAAGCTAATAATCTTAAAGCTTTTTTAAAAAATATTAAAATATATAATTTTAAGTTTCAAACTAGAAAATATTAAACTTTTATATATAAAGTAATAATAATTTTTTAAATAACTACTATTTTATATTACTTTTTAATATAAATATTACTTTTTTAAATAAAATAGCTATTATTAATTTTAATAAATTTAATTTTTAGCTAGTAGTTTAATCTTATAAAATTTAAAAGTTAATTTAATAAAATAATTAATATAGTTAACTATATTAAACTAGAAAACAAAATATATAATAAACTAGTTTTTACTAACTAAAAAAGTTTAAAATTAGATATATTATACTAATTTAGTTATTATATTATAAATTATATATTTTTATAATTTTTTATAATATATAAAATAATTTTTAAGCTTAGAATAAATTTGTTTTCTTTTTAATATAATTGTTAAAAAGAAAGTTAAACTTAAATTTAATATATATTAAAGTAATTTCTTACTATTACTTTTATTTAAATTATTTATTTTTTTAAACTATTTAAGTTATATATTTAATAATAGTAATTACAAAAATAAATTTAGTTTTTATACTTTTATATTAAAATTAGTAATATAATTTAAAATATTTATATAGTAGTTAATATAAATAAGTAAATATTAAAAAAACTCTAATATTAAATTTATAGTTTTATTTAATTATTTTAGCTTTTTAAATAATTTATTTAATATTAAAATAATATTTTTAGTAATTTTTTTAAAATATAAAATATAGTTATATTAAAATTTAAATAATAATTATATTTTTAAATAAATAAAAGTATATTTATAATAAATATAATATTGCTAACTAACTTTATTATAATTTATTATTTTAGTATATTTTTTAAATAAAGTTTTTTTAAATTTATTTTATATTAAAGTATTAACTATTTAACTTTAATTGAATATAAAAATATAGGTTTTTTATAATAATTTTATTTTATTTAATAATAAAAAAGCTTAAATTTTTTTGATATTTAAAATTTTTAATAATTAAACTTTTTTTATTTAATTAGCTTTTAAAAATAAAATAAATATATATAGCTAATTTAAAAAATAAAAAATAAAAATAAAGTTAACTTTTTTTAAATTTATTATTATTATAATTATATATTTATATAAATAAGCTATTTTTTTCTTTTTAGTTTTTTTTATTTTATAATTATATATTAAATCTAAATATTTTTTTAGCTTTAATTAATAAACTTATAATTAATATTTTTAGTTTAAAAGCTAATTTAGTTATTATAGTATTTAGTTTTTATTAGTATAAAAATTATTAAAGTATATTTTTTAATAAGTAAATAAAAATACTATAATATTTTTATTTTTTATATAATATTTTTATATAAAGTTAGTTATTTTTTAAAAAGTTATATAAAGTAATTAAATTATTTAATTTAACTATTTTAATATATTTTTTTCAGTTAATTAATAAGTTTTAAATATATATTTTTTACTTTATTTTAGTTTAGCTTATTTTTTTACTATTTTATTTTTAAATTATTACTATTTAATAAATTTATATTAATTATTTTTATTTTTATTTTATTATATTTTAGCTAAAAAAGCTTTTAAGCTTTTTAAGTTATTTTTTTAAATTTTAATATAGTAACTAGCTATTTTAAATTCTATTATATTAACAAAAAATATTTTTAAAGCTATTACTATTATTTTTAATTAATAGCTTTAAACTTTTTTAATTTTTACTAGTTTTAGTTTTATAATACTTTTAATTTGAAATTTATTATTATATTCTATTATAATAATATAATATTTAAAAAAACTTTTAACTTACAAAATACTTAAAAAAATTCATTATTTAAAGTATTTTAAAGCTAAAAAAAACATTCTTATTAGCTAAATTTAATATTAAAATTTTATTTAATTAGTAAAATATTTTTTTAAAATTTATTTCTTATAAGTTAAAAATAAGATTTTTAAAAAGTATTTAAATAAAATTTTTCATATTAATAATATATAAAAATTTAGATAACCTAGCTAAAAAAGACAATTTTTTTATTTTATATATTTTAAATTTTAAAGCTATTTAAAGATATTTAATAAATACTTATCTAATATAAATTTAATATTTATTTTTTCTACTATAAATAATACTAATATAAGCAATAAATATTTAAATAAATAGTTAAAATACATAATTTAATTGAACATTGTAAGTACAAAGTACAATAAATTATTTTAAAAACAAAAAGGTAGATAATTATTAAAAATTGTTATTATATATTTTAAGTATAAATTATTAGTTTAAGTTACTTAATTTAAATTTTAGCTTATTAAATCTAACTAGTACTAAATTATAATAAAATTAAAATATATGAGATTTAACTTAAATCAACTGTAATAAATTAGTTTTTATAAGTACAAATATGTGCAGAAACTCATAGAGTAAGAATAATAAAATTTATAAACATTATTATATTTATTTTTAATTTATATAGACAAGTTGAAATCCTATCCATCAGACACTTCCTCTTCAGGTTGTGTTTGGTTTGCCCTCTTGGCCCAATGGATAAGGCATTAGACTTCTAATCTGAGGATTGCGGGTTCGAGTCCCGCAGGGGGTTTCTTTTTACAATTTTTATATGAATAACTTTTTATTCTATTATCTGAGAACATTGAAAGAGAACTTGATTGCTTTGCTTGTGTTTTTAAAAAGTTCGAATTCTGTTACCAAAATGAAATACTATAGCGATTTAATCAAGCTCTATTTAATTAAAGTTATGATGAAATAAGGATTTGAATTTTTTGTTTTATTTTTCTCTGCTAATTAAGTACCATTTCTAAATCTATTTTACTATTTTCCTTGCCCAGCTTCTATTCAACATCTACTATTCTAATAACAATAATAGCTATTATACCACCACAATTAATTTTTCATAAATCAATGTTTTTTGTTCCTTTAAAATATATCGCTATAAAGAACATGGATACCCCTTTAAAAATGGATAACTAAACCTAAAGGTATCAACTAAACTAAACTTATTAGATTATTTTACATTTCTCCCTCCCTTTATAATTAGTATTTTAAAATGAAGCACATTTGCTTACATTAACCTTTCGATTTTAAAAGCTTTAGCTTCTCAATCTATTCTCTTGCAAGAAGTCTCGAGCTATGTTTTATTTTATCTTTTATATTTATATTGAAAAATTATATTTGAAATGTCTCTTGATAAAAAATTTTGCAGCCATGAATTAAATTCTAAGCTGTATTTTATTTACTTGACTATATATGAACATCACATTCAGATAAATCCCAATTGAGATATATATAATTAGCTTTTTTTTTAGCTTCCAGTTTTTTTTTTCAACTTATGTTAGTGTTAGGCCAAAATTCGCAGTTGATATGGCTTGTTTGTAGAATAATATATATTATTAACCTTCCTTTTAGTTTCTTTAGTTATGGTGTTAGGCTTGCAACTGGCATGTAGGTAATCTGTTCTTTTTAAATGTTAATTAACTTGATTTAAATCGAATTCATTTTTATTGGTCTATAGTCATATTAAATTAACATATAATTTAGCTTCCAATGTTGCGACAATAATTAATAGTCAGTTTACATGCAAATTATTTATTTGTGTAATTGATCTCCTTTAATTTAGATTTAATTTCATGGTTGTTAGATCTTAAAGGCTATATAAGTTTCTTTGGTTCTCTGTCCTTTAATTGTCGATAAGTAAGGTTGAGCTTATCTTACAACACATTTAGTTTATTTGTCGATTTAAAAACTCGTAAAAAAAGTCCTATATGTTGTATATTCATTTAATGGAAGTACTGTTATATCCATTGGTGTATTCAAGATGTGTTCTGAGCGCAGTTTACTGTTATTTTAGATTATTTCATCACTTAAATTTATTATATATATATTAATTTTTACCTTAGTATCTGCAGAATCATATAGCTAGATAGTCAATATATTTAATATTCAATTTTTAAATATTAGTTCTATTTATGGATAACTATATATTACTTAATCTTAAATAATAGTATCATATATTTTAAAAGTGATAAACTTGAATTATTCTAAAATAAAACTTAAATATATGTAAATACAAGAGTAGTATATCAATAGTTATAACAATAAACCTTATTTATACTATTTATTTGTTAGGCGTTGAATTTTCACAATTATATCATCTTCTACATCTCTATACTGGCCTTTATATACTTGATAAAAGGACAAAACTACATCAGCTTTTAATTTCACTCAAAATTTATTTATAACAGGTTAATTAATAATGTATATATTTGAAATATTAGAAATGAAGTATTAATTTAAATGGTAATATTTATCACCTATTACAAGGAGTATCAAGTAACTTATTTAGAAAAGGTAAAAGTAAAAATAATCTAAAAGTTATATACAATATATCATTTTTCACTTATACTATATTTTAATAATAATTGACTGGTAAATTATTTTTCTTTAATATTCACTTAGTAGTAATTTTTATCTATTTATTTACAAACACTCTTTATAATAGTATATAGATTTATAAATTTGTAGTTAGCTTAAAATATTAAAATCATTTAATTTAAAATTTTTGTAGATAGTAAATAAAGGCCAATTTTCATATATATAAATAGATAAACAAATATTGATTTGTTTAAATTAATAAGTAAATTATCTTTATATTTCATTAATATTTTATTTATAAGAATATAAAAATGTAGCTATATTTAAAATTCTTTAAATACTATATTAGAAGATAAATTTAATATATAATTATAATAATTATGATAAAAATATATTTTAGTAAAAAATAGTTAAAACTTATTAATAAAAATAATTTGATAAAAATAATTTTTATTTATTATATTTTAGTTAAATTTAAATGTTAAAATAGTCTTATAATAATTTTAAATTTATAGTTTTATACTTTTTATTTAAGCAAGTTATTTTTAACTAGCTATATAAATTAGTTTTTTAATTTTAATTTTAATAGTATATTAAATATTTACTTTATTACTTTTTATATAGTATATTTTTTATTATTACTAATTATAGCTAATTTAATCTTTACAGCTTAATTATAATATTTTTAAAATTTAATATTTTAATATAAAATAATAATAAAACAGTATTATATTTAACTAATATATTAAAAGTAAAAATTGAAAAAGTTTTAGCAGATTATTAATATTATTTTAATACTTTTTTAATTTATTTTTAAATTTTAGCTTAAAGCTTATACTAGTAAAAATATTAAAAATTTATTAAATTAAAACCTACTATTAACATTTTATATTTTGATTTAAATTTTAGTTATTTTATTTAAATTAAAGTCTAATTATAATTAAATTAATTTTTAGTTTTTTTAGCTTACTTTTACTTATTTTAAAAGTAGCTAATTTTAATTTTAAAAATAAATAATAAAAATTAACCTAATAAAATTATCTAAAATAATTTATTTATTTGTTTTTTATTTAATAAAAAATATAGTATTAATAGAGTATATATTTAAAATTTATATTATTATATAGTATAACTATAAAGTTAATATTATAATAATAGCTATTTAAGGTTAAGCTTTAAATATTAGATTTTTAACTTTTACTATAGGTAAATATAAGGTAAATATATAGTATATATATATTAATACTTATAATATATTTACATTATATATATTTTTGCAATTAGTTTAAGTAAATAATAAAATTATATTATATTAAAGCTATATTTTAATAGTATTTTACTATATAAAATACTATTTTAAGTTTTAAAAAAGCTATAAAAGTTTTTAAATAATAATAAAATTAAATAGTTTATAAGTTAAGGAAAATATAAAATATAATTTTTATATTATATTATTAAAATAGTTTAGAAAACTAATTAGTAAAAAATATAAGTATAGCTTTTAGACTAAAATTTTTTTTTATAGAAAAGTACTTAAAAAATATACTAATAAGCTATATAGCATTACTTAATACTTATATATTTTTATTATATAAATAAATATAAGCTTAATAAGTATTTATTTTTATAATATAGCTATAAAAATATTTATTTATTTAAAGTTTTTTTTTAAAGTTTATTGAAAAATCAAAAAGCTAATTTAATATATTAAGATTTTATATAATAAGATATTACTTTTTTTACTACTAATTTATTTAAATAAATATTTTATTAATAAAATAATTAAATTAAAAAGAGTTTAAACTAAATAATAGTAAATAATAATAAATAAAAACTAAAAGTATATATAATAACTAATATATTATAATATTTAGTTTTTAGTATAATACTAGTAGTACTTTTTATATTATATAGTATAAAATACTATAATATAAAAATAGTGATAAATATAAGCATTTATATAAAAAAGTTAGTAAATAATAATAATATAAGATTAGCTTTATTATTAATTATAAAAGTAATAAATATAAAAGCCTAAAAAGTAATATGGATAAATAAGATTAATAATAACTTAATAGTAAAATTAATATAAGTATATAAATAGTTTAGATTATAAGTAGTAATAGCTATAAAAGCTATAAACTAGCTAGCAATAAAAAGTTAGCTAAATCTAATATATAAAATTTAATAACAAAAATAAAAGTATTCACAATTTTAAATAACTTTTACATTTTTAATAAAATAGAAAAATAAAAAATAAAAATAAGTATTTTATTATTATATAGTGATAGTAATTTAGTAATTAATTTTATATATTTTGAAAAAATTAATAAAAGGTTAAATTATTAGCTATTATAATTTATTATATATTTAGTTTATAAAGTTTTTTATTAATTAGTGCTAATAGCTTTACTAGATTTATTTTTAAATATTAAATTTATAAAGTTTTTAAATTAAAAATTAGCTATAATTAAAAAAACCTTAATTATATACTAAAAAAAATTAATAAAAAAAAGTTACTATAAAATAATAAAAATTTTACAATCTATACATTATTACCTTTATAAGTTATTTGTTTAAATAAGTAACTTTTATAATAAAAAAGATAGTTATTTTTTATTATATTATAAATAAAGTTAAAGATTATTATATTAAGTTACTTATATTTAAAAATATAATATTTAAATATTTAATATATAAAAAACTAAAATAATTAATATACTAATAGTAAAACTAAAAATATTTAAAAATATATTTTTTAATAAACTATAAAAATTCAAATAATTTAAATAATTTTACTAATTATTTATTAAAGCTTATAAAACAATTTATAAGTATTTAATATTATATTAATAGTTAAAAACTATTTAAACTAATGCTAAACTAATACTAAAAATAAAGTAAATAAAATTAATACTAACTTATTTTAAAACTATTTTTTTATAATTTATATTATAAATGAAATTTTTTTAAATATTATAGTTTTTTTACTTTTTACTATAAATTTCAAAATTAAAATAAACTAATAAAAAGTAAAAATATTATATATTTTAACTTTTTGAATACTATAATAATTAGATTTTTAAAAATTAATTTATACTTTCTTTTTATTTAATCTAAAATTTATATTTTTTAATTTTAATATAATTTTTATATTAGGTTATACAAACTATTATAAATCTTTATTAGCTTTTATAATTTTTATATATTATACTAATTTAAATAAATAAAAAGTAAATATAAATATACTATAATATTATTTATTTTAAGTAATTAGTAAATTGTTATTAAGTATAAAAATTAATATAGTTAGTTATTAGCAGAATAGAAAAAGCACAAATGAATTTATTAGTCTTACTTTTACTTTTTTGTTTATTTTTAAATAGTAATATATATTTTTTAACTTTTATAATTAAAATACTTTATATGTATTAATATGTACTTAATAAAGTTTATAAGAATAAGTTAACTAACAGTTTTTATTTTAAGGTCATCTATTTATATAGGTATAATATAAAAGTACCAATGAATATATAGTTTATTAATGTTTTTCTTTTTTAAGCCTTTTTCTTTCTAAAAAGCATTTTTTTATATTGATGTTATTTTATTTTTTACTTTTAACTAGATTTTAACAAACACTGCTTTTTAGCTTTACAAAAACCAAAAGGTAGTGGTTTACATAGTAGAGTCAATTATAAAGTTAGCACATAGTATATACTGTGATAATGATTAACTAAACACAGTATAAAAGAAACTGTAAGAAAAATCTTTTAATATTAGCCTGTATTTTGTTTATATAAGAACTATGTGCTCAAAATTTATATGGAACTACAACTGTTTCAGCTATATTACTAATTGTAAAGCGGCTCTATAAGCAAATGAAGATTGTACTATATAGATAGATATAAATTATAGTTTATATATTTTAATTGTTTTTCTAAAGCATTTGGAATTAGGTAAAAGATCCATAAAAATATTAAAAGTTGATTATTAATTCAAAACTTCAGTCTACAAGAATAACTTAATAATTTCATGGTGCTTTAAGACATTTATCGATCAAACTTTATTTGAGTGATGTAAGCAATAAAAACTAATCCTTGACTAAAAGGTAGGTATAAAAGCAGAAAATAACGATAGTAAACTTCAGAAACAATTAAAAACTCTAAAAATGTCAGTAGGAGTAAGTATATATTTTTGAGTTCGAACTAACAGCTTTAAAAGAAAATTTACGGAGCTAAAGGTAACGGCAGAGTTAGCAAGGCATTGATTACTGCCGCTTTTGCCAACGTTGAAGTTGATTTCGACCCTGAATTCAAGTTTGGTGTAGATAACAAGAAGCCTGAGTATCTTGCCAAGTTTCCATTAGGCCAGTGCCCCGGGTTCGAATCAAAAGATGGAAGCTTATTGCTTACCGAATCTAACGCCATTGTCTTCCATTGTAAGATTTTAATTTTCGAATTTTAAACTAATTGCTATTTTAAAGTTGCTCAGTTACAGAGCAGCGGTGCTCTCCTTGGTAAAACTGTTTCCGATAAGGCTAAGGTATACCAGTACGCTTTCTACGTTGAAACTCAAGTTGTCCCCCATGGACTTACTATTATCTTTCCGCTTTGGAATTTCGCTCCTTATGACGAACAGATTGAAGCCGCTGCCTACACTAAGGTTTATGCTGCTTTAGACTTCCTTAACAAAGAGCTTGATGGCAAAACTTACCTGGTTGGTGATTCTATTACTGTTGCCGATATTATTTTAGCTACCAGTTTACAGTTACCTTTCACCATGTTATTAGAAGAATCTCACCGTGCTCAATATCCAAATGTCACCCGCTTCTTTACTAACTTTTTCGCTTTGCCTGAGGTATCTAAAATTACTGGACCTATCAATTTAGCTCAAACTCGTGCTAAATATACTCCAAAGGCATAATTACATAATTAAAATTTTTTAACTAAATATATTTTACCATAGTCTACCATGCTTCGAAAACCATTGATAATTTTTTTATAATATGCTAAATTTAAACTCAACTATATAGCTAGTAGATTTAAATTATTTATCTATTTTAGCTTTAGGCTTTTTTTTAGTGAACTCGAATTTGCCAACACTATGGAATTTTTGACACTTTCATCAATATAATTTCTAAATCCTATCTCCAAAATTTTATTGGCAATTGTCAAAGCATTTCCAGCCAAATACGGTCTCCCTTTCAGTTAAATTTATAAATATATTTAACCTTTCAATACATAATCTAGATGTACTTGCTTTTCTTTTTATCGTATTCATCTGTGCCCCAGAGCGATGACATCAATTTTAAGAAATGAGGAGCTAATCAAGACTCTACTAGAAGGCATATTAATATATATTTGCTTTTTCTTCATCTGCATTAACAAGTAAGTTGAAATCTTTACTCAGGTTTGTAACTATTACAATTTGAAGCTAATATAAATCAATACAAATATCCTACATTGAAATGCAGCTGCGTTAATCTAGGTTAACTATAGACTCCCATCATTTGATACGAGAGTAAAAACTTGATTTAATGGATATTTTTCAGAAATTCTTCTATGCAGCTGTTCTCTCAAAATTTAAAGTAAGAATATATATATATAAATTAGTTTTCTTTGTAGTCAAATAAGCTTTGTTAAACTTAAGATTCTACAATCCTATGAATTTTTTGAGAGAATGTGGGATTGATTAGTCTAGCACTATTTCAACAGCTATTCGCTCCAATCGACATATTTAATTATAGTATATTTCTATTTTGTTGGGTATGTTTTTTCATAGTTTATAGTTCTGTAATTATTAATATATTTATATTTATTAAAAATCAAATATTTCTAGTTTTTAAAGAAACCATATATTTGCACTTCTTAATTACTGATTAAAATTTTAAAACAAGTATAAAGTATAAATTTTAAATAGGATTTAAACATATTCCTATTAGTTACTAATAGAAATCTATGTATTTTATAGTTTTAAATATTTAGCTTGTACCAAAGTATAACTCCAAGATGTTTATATTCTTACTTTTTTTACAAAAACAGTTAATTAATACTGAAAAATATTTTTAAGTTTATATACTTATTGTATAAGTACTAGCGATAATAAATAATTATTACGTTGTATTAATATAAAAATTTAACTGTTTCGTGTTTAAAACAATGTATAATTTAGCTATATATACTAGAAATAATTGAAACCTTTAAATTTATTAGTGTTGTAAATATAATTATTAAAAGTTATACGGTTACAATTTACATATTAATAAGTAAAATATCGCTTTGTATAACTAAATAAATAAAAGTCTATTATATGTTTAACTATGTAAACGTAAAAGGAAATAAAAAGCTGCTAACAAAGTTTAAAAATTCAAATTAAGTTAGATTTAAAAATATATAAAATTACATGTATTGATTTACTAATATCTGATATTATCTAACTTCTATTTTCAGTATATATATTACTTTTTATGAGTAATTTAGAATATTTACTAATTTAATGCTTAAAATTGAATATTATGCTGTCTAAGCACGCTTTCTAGGTACATTATACGTTGAATATGAGTAGTAGATACTGAATCTGATTCAACTACATTAATACCGTGTCCTAAAGTAGGTAAAGTAGTGACTGTACTAAACGCAGTATCAGTAGCGGTGATTACAATTTCGATATCATTCTTCTCCATTTGATTTTCATTTGCAACTTTTCGGTTAAGTTTTAAAAATTTAGTGGTATCGATATGAGGATTAAACCAGTAGAGTGGGTATTGACGCTGTACGTTGTTAACAACTAAAGCAACTAGCAACATAATACTTAAACTAAATAAGAGCGGTATAGCTAAGTACAGGAACCCGATTTCGTGGACTTTCTTACCTCCAGCAACTGCTATCAAAGCGGTAGCTCCTCCGGGTGGGTGAACCGTTGCAGTCGCTTGCATAACTACTAAAGATATACCTACCGAAAGTCCGTTTTTAAGCCAACTCAGTTTATCCGGATCTCCTGTTGCAAATTCAAATATTTGTTGTATTATAACTCCAACTAAGCCAGAAAATAAATTCCCTAAAACTTTTTAATAATACTTAGTTAGGTCTTTATAATTTTAAAAACTTGAACTTACTTACGTTTCGAGGTTGTGCTAAAGGCGCATCAATAGTACCATAAATTAAAATAGCAATAGCTCCCTGTAAATATAAATATATTAATTCATCTGATAATTAAAATTTTTTTACAATTGAACCCATTATAACTGGTGCATCTACATTTTCTTTAAAAAAAGTCAACAAAGTCAACCCAGAAACCGCACTTATCCCTAAAAATGCAGCTAAAAACGACCAGAACATAACCGTTTTACTAGGTACTTTGAGTATCTTACCACCATTATTTACTCCATAAAACTTTTTAAAGTAACTCGTTATTAAATCTAAAATCATTTCTCTTAAATCTTTTATTCTTGGCTGCTACTATTATTTTTTAAATTCTAAATTTTTTTGTTACTTTTGGTTTTATATAACAAGCTAAAATCTATTTATCTATGCGTCGGTATACTTTTATTGATGGTGTCTGTAAAGTTTATGCTGGTGAAATTGGTTCCTTTCACTACCAATCCTTGTTAAGAATACAAATTAAACAAAGTTTGTATTAGTAATTTAAATTTCTTATCAGTCAATGGTAAAACTCAATTCCAAAACTGCATAATTTTACTATACTTTGATAGGATAATTTAAATTTATTCTGGACTAAAACTAGTCAACTCTTTTGAATAGCTAAATATGGGAAAAGTAATTGAATGTTCTACTTTTGTCGCTAAAGTGGACTAAAAAGTAATACAAACTAATTTTAGTTAAACAAATCGGAAATTAAAAAGCTATTTATTTGGATTTAAACTGCAAGTTTCTTAATTCGAACCTCAAAATATTACAAAAATACTTTTGACTAAAAATGTAAACTTTGCTCCTCCCTCTATTAACCACAATAATGGCCCTCTCCTCTGAGCACTATCTTGTTCATAGCTTTTTCACTTCTGTGGCCTCTGCATCCTTTATCTTTACAACTTTCCATTCTTTTCTCACACTAAACAATTATAATAAATATTAAGCTACCCTATTTTAAAGAGAAAGATAGCTACCTATATATCTACCTTATCTTTTGCTTCTAGTTTGTTTCCCTACATCTACTCAGCTCTATAGTATATAAGTATAAGAACCAATCTCTTTATAGCTTATCTAAGTATATAAAAGTAGTATAAGATAACTTTTATCTAATTTGCAAAGTCTTAAATAATGCTATAAAACATTACTTTTTCAGCTTTATTCTTACTTTAAAATTTAGTTTACTTTTATTATAAAGCCTTTTTCTTAATTATAGATCTTTGTTATATATATTTAATTATAAAACTTATAAAAACAAAGTTAAATGTAGTATAATTTGCTTTTTCTAAAGTTTTTTTTGCTAAAATATAAATTTAAAGTAAATTTACTTTTTCTATTTAATGCTTTTTTTGTTTTTTACAAACTCAATTTTTTTAAATATATATACAAACTAAATTAATTAGCTTTAAAAAAATAAAAACTTTAAAAAGTTAAATTTAATTTAATAAAACTAAAGCTATAAAAATTAAAATAATAAACTATTAAAATTTTATTATTTTAAAACTTAAGTTAGCTAATTAATAATTATAAATATTATAGTTAATTATAAATATTAACTACTAATAATATTACTTTTTAGCTAGTTTAGATTTTTATTAATAATAGTACTATAATTTTATACTTAATTTTTTTTTAATATAGTTAAAACTAATAAAAATTTTAAAAATATTAATATTAATACTTTAATTAAAATAAATTTTTAATTTTTAATTATATTTACTATATTTTTATTAAAGTACATATAAAATACTTAAAGTAAATAATAAATAAAAAGTTAGTTACCTTTAAAAGTAGTTAATTTTTATATAAAAAACTTTTTAAATTTAAAAACTTAATCTAATTAAATTCTATTTATTTAGTTTTATATATATTTTTTAAAATTCTTAATATATTTTATTAAAAGTTGTATAAAAATTAAAATTTTTAAAAATATATTAGTTATAATATAGCAATTATACTTTTTTAAAATTTGTATATATTAAAATATATCTAAATTAAAAATTAGTTTTATTATAAAAAATTTATTATAGCAACTTTAAAAAAAGGTATATCTATATTAAAATACTTTTTTAAAATTTAATTCTATATTTTAAAGTTATAAACTATAAATTTTAAGCTAAAATTACTTTATTAAAGCTATATAATTAAAAGTTATATATTATTTATAAGTTTTTTAACTAAGATTTATTTGTATTTTATTTTACTCTACTATATAAAAAAAATACTTAATATAATTCTATAAATTATTAATTTTTTTTTCTACTATATAGATAAAAATAAAGTATAATTTTAGCAATTTTTTTTTAGCATTTTTTAGAAATTTTAATTAAATTAAAGTTTAAGCTATATATAATTTTTT
Organism: Capillidium rhysosporum; assembly: GCA_037055185.1. NCBI lineage: Eukaryota > Fungi > Entomophthoromycota > Entomophthoromycetes > Entomophthorales > Capillidiaceae > Capillidium > Capillidium rhysosporum. The sequence goes on along the minus strand of JAWQFY010000580.1, from coordinate 6,555 downwards.
ATTATATAGAAAAATAAAATAAAAACTATAAATTTTAGTTATAAAAAATTGTTAATTTAAAAATAAATAAAAAATTTTTAAATATTATAATATTATAAAAAAATTATTAATAATATTATATAATAGTATTAATTTTAATATTAATAATATATTTTTTTAACTTTAAGTTTTATTATTTTTTTTAAATATTTTTAAATAATTTTATTAAATTTTTAAATAGTTTAAATAATAATAATAATTTTTACTTTAATATTTAACTTTATTTTTACTAAATTTTATTATTACTTTATAATTTAACAAGTATTTAGTTTAACTTTATTAAAAAATTTTCACTTAATAAATATTATTTTTAGTTTTAATTTTTAATTTTTTAATAATAATTAAAAAGTTACTATTATTATTTACACTTAGTTATAAAATAGTTAAATATTTAAAGCTTTATAGTTTAAGTTAATTTATTAAAAAAATAATTAAAGTTTTTTTAATTTATAATATATATTTTTAACTTTTTTTCTTTTTAAAAAAAATATTTTGCTATTTTTCTAATATATATTAAAATTTTTATTAAGCTATAACCTTTTAATTTAGTATATTTTTTTAATTATTATTTTATAGTTAGTTTTTTTTAAAATAGTTTTTACATTTTTAATCTTACTAGTACTATTTACTTTTTTAAATTTTAACTAAATATAATAAGAAATATCTAGCTGTTATTTTAATAAAAAAGACTGCAACTTTTTTTTTAATACTTTTTTCTATATTTATAGTTCTATATTATATCTACTTTATAGTATATAAGTATAAATATCTACTTTTTAATATTTATTTTAAAAATATAAATATAGCTTAAAATATATATATCTATTTTATAAAGTACTAAATAAGATTACTATATACTACTTTTTTGTAATATTTTTTTTTAAGCAATCTAAGTTAATATTTTAGCAAAAATACTACTAAAATAGCTTTCTCTTTCAAGATTTTTACTAGAATTATACTAAATATTTACTGTTTTTGGCCTAATTTTCCCTATTCTTATAAATATAATTATTAGTTTTACAATTGCTGCACTTTTTACTTCTTATTTTAAAGTATGATTTTTTTTAGCTGAAAGGCCTTTTTCTCTATTGCAAACCTCAGCTCTCTAATTCTCTTTCTAAATTTTCAAACTTAAGTTTTATATGCATTATTTTTTAAAGATTTACAAAGTAAAAGCTGAGTACTTAACCCTCCAATCCTCTTCTATTTTCTTTTTTGCTGATGCATCAACTCAGTATTTCCATCCCCTCCACATGACTCCTCTCCCACCTCCCAGCAGGTATCCTTCATTTCTCTGGAATTTCAAATCTTATTTTAAATTATTTAGTATTCCTTAATAATTTTAAATTAGCAAACATTTAGGTTAGGTTTCCTGATTTTTAAGAAAAAAATTGGAGTTCAACTGTTTTACACTATTTAACATGTGCAATTGTATGCATTTCTTCATAAGGAGCATAAAATTGTAAATTTGAAGCCAATTAATATTTTTAAACACCTTAATTACACGTTTTGGTGGGTACTTTAATATGAGTGTGCTATTGTATATGTTTTCATATAAAAGGTATAAATAGTATCTATGATATTCCGTATGCAATAATTTTACCAATAAAATTAAAGTATAAGAATTTAACTTGTTTTATGGTAGATAAAATAAGGCTCGATTAAAGCTATCAAAGATACTGTAATGACGTTAACATGAATAAAATTTATACGTCAGCACCCTAAAAGTTAAAAAGATCCAAAAAAAAGCATAAATCTTTAAAACTCAATACCAAGATAGATATGAAAAAAGTGATAGTATTAGTGACCGACGGTAGTGAAGAGATGGAGGTGGTTATTATAGTCGATATATTAAGACGTAGTAAAATCGAAGTAAGCTTAGTAAGCATCGGAATAGAAACCAATCAACATGTCGTGTGCAGTAGGAATATTAAACTGATTCCAGATTACTATAACGAACCGGAAGGTGGTTTCGATGGCTATGACGGTATAATCATCCCTGGGGGAGCAAAAGGTAGTGAAACTTTATCTAAGGATACAAAGGTGTTACAGCTTTTAAATTCTTTCTTTGCAAAGGGTAGATTAGTTGCCTCAGTTTGTGCTGGTACTTTGGTTTTAAAGGAAGCTAAAATTGCAGCTGGTTTTAAAGTTACTTCTCATCCATCGGTTAAAGATAAGCTTGTTGAAGATTTTAATTATAAAGATGAAAGAGTTGTTTTAGATCGTAATGTTATTACAAGGTAAGTACTTTTTGACTTTTTATAGATCTATTCTGTTAATCATTTATGAATTCTTTTTATTTAGTCGTGCTCCAGGTACTTCATTTGAATTTGCTTTAGCTATAGTAAACTATTTGGTCGGTAAATCCATAGTCGAGGAGGTCGAACCTGGTTTATTGTTAGCTCAAAATGCACTTTCTTAACTTTTCTTATAAAACCGCAGACATTTTTAATACTATCTATTTAAAAAATTTCTATGATTTACACTAAAATTAGTATATTTATATATTAGTTTATAAGATAAAATAAAATGCTTTAGCTTATATGCTTTTATTGTTATTGTAGGTAAATCAAAATTTAACTCAAACATCTTTTTACGTTTAGATATCAAGCTTAAAGTATATAATCTAAAAAAGCATATTTTATCTATTGTTTTCTGATTCAGATGTCAATCTACTTTACATATTATTATGAGACTCAACTTTATAAGTAGGTATCCGACATTGCATATTAAGCACATGAGGTACAAAGTACCGTTCATTTTTAATCACTGCTTGGACGTAATCGAAATCGGGCCTAAAAAGGATGGTGGAGGGCAGCAGTGGTAAGCTAACAAATTTAGGACAGGTTTGGCGGCTACTTACACAAGTACTTTTTTCGAACGGAGTGAAGGAAAGTTTAGTGAGTAATGGGAGAATATGCCCCTCTAAATAATAAGTTAAAATTTTAAAATTCAAAAAGTACCAGTCGTGAGTACAAAATTAAAATCTAGCTTGTTAAACACGTTGTCAGTATCAAAAAGTCTATACAAGTACTTCGAAGTTTCACTTAAAAAGAACGACTCCATTCTGTCTTCTAATTCACTAGTAACTACATTTTTAAAAGTAGCGTAGCCACACTCAGTTTAATTTCGAAGTTGAAGATTATCTGTGACTATCTCACCAACTTTGAGATAGAAGGGATCGCGTGTAGCTTTTATAAAGGTTAATTTATTCTCTAAGTCAAAACGTACCTGGTATAATAGATAAGTAGACTCGATAAATTCGGGTCTTAAAGGATAAAGGAGAACAGTGACTTTAAGTGTGTTTAAATTGTAGCGTTCAGGAATTGCCTCATACTTACGCCATAGATTGAAGCAGACTAAATGACCACGAATTGTTAGTTTTATATCTCTATTCGCAACCTTTTACACTAAATTAAATATAGTAGAATATCAAAATTTACTTGCAGCCCAGAAAAAAAAGCTGAAAGCGAATCGATCCAAGTGTTAAGCAGTTTGGTAGTGGGAGCCCAACGATTCAAGTAAAAAGCACCAGATTGTACTTTTGGACAGCATAGTATGCTTTATCGAATCTATGTAACAACTGGTCATCATTTAAAAGTAATTATTCATAGAAGGAATCCGTTCCAGCTCCGATACTAGCCATTTCATACAACCACTAAGCTCGTTAGCTAAAAATTAAAAATATATTAGAAGTTACTTTGTTTTTGCGTACATCAATCTAATTTCCAAGAAAATCGTTTTTAAACCTGAGGTTCCACAAAGCATCTAAAGCTTTCTTAGCTTTAGTCTATTTTTTTATTGTCCATTCTATGTATTATTGTGAAAATAGGTTAACTCGAAAACTGGTTCTCAGGTCAGCCGAGATAAAGTTGCAAATTCCAACAGAATTGTTAAAACCCCAGCTGTACAAGTTTCGGATGTCTCAACAGTGTTTATTCCATATTTCAAAATAGCCTAGAATAACAATAATCAAAATATTGTATAAATTTTAATTTACTCTTGCAAAAGGAAAGACAGTCGAAGATGTTTCAAAGATTGGTAACAGCTTATTTCTTATATCTAAAGCTAGCTTTAAAAGTTCTCCACGATACCATGGTAAATAAAATCCAAGTTTAGTATCGGTTGTAAGTAAATGACCAGATAACTAAACTTTTAAGAATAAATTGAAAAAATAGGACTACCAAACCTCCAAGCATCCTTATTATCACTCCAAACACTTGAACTTTGGAATCAATATTGAAATGTACATCTCTGATAACTAATTTGACAGTTTCACTAAACAGCTTTTTATTACCCATCACCTTAAAACATTGTAAAAGTTATTGATTAAATAAATATTGTTAAACTGCCCAAACTATCTACTAAAGGTAAACTATTATCTCCAAGTATATCGTTTACTTTATTATTTTTTCTATACTAATTTAAATTTATTTCAATATTAAATATTGAGTTTACGGATTTACTCTATCTCTACCTTTACCTTGGCAAATTAACGAAGTTAACTAAATTTTGATGAAAAAAACCTATTAGTTTTTATTAATACTAATTTTTATTTTACTTCATCAAAAGGGTAAGCATATATCATATATCCATTAAAAGTAAATTGAAACATATTCTTTTACATTTAGTTTAATAAATTTTATAAGTAATTTAAAATTAGAAATTATTAATCTTACTTTAACTTGATCCCTAAATTCATATATTAATATATATTAATATTATAAAACAAATAAAATTTCTTTACCATAATTCTAACCTACGAGTTTCATTCATCAAGGGGTAGATTGGATGCAACAATATTAAAATCCATATTATAAACTTAAAAATGGTTGAAAAAAGATTTCAATACGCTATTTGTATAAATTTATAAAATATACCAACTTCATTAAGTATAATAAATTTGGATTTGCAGCTCAAACCTTCGATAAGAGCTATTTTACTTCTGTTCAGGATTAAATGATTTAAATATTAAATCGAACTTGAAATATAGGTTGGTTAGCCTTAGTTATAATTTTTTAATTTTGACCTAAAATTGGTAATATTAGCTAAATTATTAGTTTTTAGTTTAACTATAAAAAAGGGAGAAATATATGAAAAAAATAAATTTAGTGAACCATATTTTTAATGCTTAAAAACCAGTGCAATATATAATTAGCTGAAAAATAAAATAAATAATACCAAAGGTATCTTAGACATGTTTATTACACTATTATATACTATACTATCTAACTTTTTAAAAATTTTAATACTTATATCTCTATAAATAATAAGATTAAGTTTTTAATAAATACTTCTTAAAATTTCAAATATACACACATTTACATTTATTATATAACTCAGTTTTTTATTATCAAAAATAGAGTTATATTATATAATAAAATGGTATTTTAGATTAATATATTAATTAAATATAATAATATTTTTTAAAATATGCTTAGAAATATAAATTAAAATTAAATAATAGCTTTTACCTCTTTTATTCACTTTTGATAATAATATATTATTAGTAAAGCTGCATATAATAATAGTATATTTTCTTTTTTTAATACTTTTTCTATTTTAATATAGTAGCCTTAATAGCTATAGTAGTAAGCCTTTATAATTAAGTTAATATAACCATTAATATATAGCTCTAATATATTTATTAAGCTTTTAATAGTAGCAAATTTAACTTTTAAATTAATAAGTATTGATTTATTATCAATTTTTTTCTAAGAATTAGTTTTTTAAATGTTTTTTTTAGCTTTTTTATTTATTATTCTAATATCTTAATCTCTTTATTAAATAGTATAGCTTTAAATATAAAAAGTATTAAAAAATTTAAATTAAAATTCATCCATTTTTTTAGAGTTTATTTAGTAATTTTATTTTTTATAAATTTATTTCTAATATCTATTATTTTATAAAATAATAATTTTTTAAATTAATAAAACTTTAATTTATTAAGTTTAAAATAAAAATATTTTTTATATTAAAAATACTTTATTTTAGATTCTTTAAATTGTTAGTATTATTAATATTTTTAAAGTTAATATAATAACTAATAATTTATTACTAAAATAACAAATTAAGTTTTTATTTATTTTTACTTTATTATTTATTTATTTTTACTTTATTATTTATTTATAATATTAGAAAAATATTTTACTAACTAGCTATAACTTTTCTTTTTTTAAATAATATATTTTTAAGTAATATTATTATAATAAAAGTAAAATTTTTACTTATATTTAAATATTTTTAAAAATATAGATATATATTTTTTAAAACTTTTCTATTTACTTTATAGCTTATTTTAAAATATTATAATTAAAGTTTTAAAAAGTTAAATACTATAATTATAATAGCTTAATATACTAAAAAGTAAAATATTAAACAGTATATATTTTTAAAATATTTAATTTTAAGCTTTATTGCTAGTAGCTATAAATTATAAGCTTTAATTACTTTATTAAAACTTATAGTTAATAGTTATAGATTTTTATAACTATTTATAAGTTTTTTTAAATTATC
>JAWQFY010000579.1:0-26176 GCA_037055185.1 Capillidium rhysosporum | reverse complement strand
ATAATTTATTAAATATTTATAAATATAATAAAATAATTTATTAAATATTTATAAATATAATAAAATAATTTATTAAATATTTATAAATATAATTTAAAAGAAATTATCTTTTTTAGTAAGTTTATTAAGCTAAAAAATAGATTTTTAAACTAATAAAAAAAGCATAATATAGAAAAGTAAAATTACTTTTATTAATTATACTATATTTAAATATTTAATAAAAAATATTTATTTTAATATATAAAATATTATTTTAAAAATAATTTAACATACTAAATTTAAATAATAAATTATAATATAATAATGAATTTATATTTAAGTTTTATTATAAATTAAATATATAAAATTTTTAGTATTTTTAAATTATATAAATTTATATAAAAAACCTTAAAAAGTTTAAATATATAATACTTATTTAAATAATTCTTAATACTTAATTTAATTTTATATAAATTATTTAAGATTATAATTAAAGAAAATAATAAACTATATCTAATAAAATATTTTTTTTAGTTTATTAGCTAGTATTTTTATTTATTGTTATTACTATTTGCTTTATTTTTTTACTTTATTATCTATTTTAAATTTATTAATATATTTTTAATCTTTTATAAATATAATATTTAACTATTTAGTTATAGCAATCTTAGTTTTAAAAAATATTATTTATATTTTATTTATTATATAATTAAATTACTACTAACTATCTAAATACTAGCTAATATAATAGTATTTAACTTTAATTTTTTTAGAGTATTTAGTAGCTTAATTTACTTTTATTTTAAACTAGTATTAATTAATATAAATAAAGATAAAGCTTTATAGTTTTTTTATTTTAATATATAAAATAAAATAAAATTAACTAAAATAAATTTAAAAAATATATAATTTTAAATTATATTTTATTTTATTTTTTATTTTTAAAAAAAATAATTTAATAAGTTTACCTTTATTTTTTACTATATATTATATAAATTTATTAAAATTATTTATTTATAATAAAATTATATTATAAAATAGTAGTAAATAATAGTATAAATTAAAATTAAAATATAAATAAAATATAATATTATTAATTATTTATTATAGTATTATTATTATATATAGCTATAAAAAATAAGTTATATATTTACCTAGTATTATTAAAAGCAAAAATAAAAAATAAAAATAAATTTAAATAAATTAAAAATATAATATAAAAAATAATATATATATATATATTAAATAAAAATAATAAAATAAAAATAAAACTAATAAACTAATTTTAAATAATATAAACTATTATTATTATTATATATAAACTATATAATAATATATTAAAATAATAAAAAAATTTAAACTTATAACTATATAAAAATTAACTAAATTAAGCTATTTTTAATAAGATTATAAAAAAAATAATAAATAAAAATTCAACTATTTAAGTATATTATATATATTTACTAGTAAAAATAAAATTTTATAAAAGTTAATAAAATAAAAAGATTAAAAAAGAAGAAAAATTTAAATAAATTAACTTTTATTTATTTTTTATTTATTAAAAGTTATAACTTAGGTATTTATTTTAGTATACTTTTATTCTAAAAAAAACTTATTAAAAAAGTAAATATAACTTTTTTACTACTTTTTATAAAACTAATAGCTATATTTATAGCTTTTATATTGCTTTATCCTTTAACAATATATATATATATATATAATTTCTATTATACTTATTTAAAAAAAGTATACTAATGACTATTTTTCCAATAACTATCAAATTTACATTTATTAATTCTATATAGAATTAAAAATAAAAATAAACTATAAAAGCTATATATTAAAAAATAATAATTTTTACTTTTCTTTTATTATTTAAAAAGTAGAAAAGAGTAATAATTTTAATTTATTTAAGTTAACTAATATATAAATAGTATTTTTAATTTTTGCTTTCTTATAGTTCTTTTAGAAAACTATTTTCTACCACTTTTTTAAAAACTGTTCCTACCCTATCCCTTTAAACTATATCAACTTTCTAGCTCTCTTTATTAAAAATTAACTGCTTATTAGCTTGACATTGGTAGATATCTTTTAGCTTCATTCCAATTTATAGTTCTCTTAATCCCCTTTCTTTTTTTCCTTCAGTTAGCTACCTTCTAAATGAAGTGAAAGCTATAACTCAAGTTCTTTGCTAAACTCTGCTATTTTCCAAAGAAAAAGTAATCTACCAACCTATCCTTGTATTACCTAATAGTGCTATTAGTGGCACAAACCCTTCAAATTCCTTCTCGACAACCTAATCCCTTTATAGGATCTTAGTATGCTCCTACTTTGAGCTTATATTTATTCCATCAATACTTTTTTTGAAGCGCAGTATCACAATTCTTTTAAAAAGATTAATTCGCTTTCAATTTCAGTTTAAAAGAAAGTTCTGTAGCTCAATCGACCTATCCTACATCCGTCGAAAAATTATAAGATTAATAAAGTATAGTAGTAACCGAACCTTAACTTTAGGTGAACTATTTTAATAGTTTAGTTAATTACTATAGTTGGATATAGCCGTAAACTGTACAATGCAAAATATTTTGATGGGCGTGATAGGCATTATTAAACTATTGGTTTATTAATTCTTATCGTTACCTTATTGGTATGTTAGGTAGGTATACAAGGTATAGTACGGGAAATATAAGCTACAGTTTAAATTAATGACGAAGTTAGTTAAACTGTTGAAGTGATGCAGCGTAGGTACAAAATTGGTACCGACCTTTACCAAATAATTTGTAGTTGGTACGTAAATTAAAATGTTTATCTTGTCTTTAAAAAATGTTTTATAAAGTTTCAACTTTATCATTTGTCTTAGAAAAGGTGATGTATGAAGGGTAAGTTTATATAAAAGTAAAATGTTTAGCTACAAATTTGACAGTTAATAGAAATTGGTTTATAATTGTTATGGCACCTACCGATTGCTCCGATTTGGACCAAAAACTAACGTTAAGTTTAGATTCTTTATCAACCGCTAGTTTAGACTATGCTGCTGCATCTACCCACACAAAACCGATCCCATCTAAAAAGGAGTGGTCGAACCGTTCAAGTGTAGACTTCGAACTAGATTTACCCAACTCTAACAGTACCGTCAAATTGAACCGAACTTTAGTATTAATCTGTCTGTACCTAACTGTATTTATTGGTTCGATAGACACCACTATACTTACCACTTCGTTAACTCAAAGTACATCCAAATTTAATTTAACGTCGTCGACGGTGGTATACTTGACCATTGCTTACCTACTAACTTCAACAAGCATGCAACCGATCTACGGTAAGTTAGTTACTACCTTCACCGGATGTCAACTACTTTTCAGCTTAGTATCGATTTACAGTATTAGTTTGGTTGGGTGCGGGTTCGCTAATAGTGCTGGATTATTGATATTTTTTAGGTTTTTAGGTGGTTTGGGTGGTGGTGGTCTCTACCCAATCAGTATCATCCTGCTGTCGGAGTTAATCGCTATTCGAAGTAGAGGGTTGTATTTAAGTTTAGCTTCTCTAATCTACTTCTTAGCTAACTTCCTGGGTCCAATCCTTACCGGTTTGATGGTCAACCGTATCAACTCACAATACAACGTAGCTTACTTGTTCCTTCTACCGATATGCGTACTGGATCTGGTACTGATCTATTTTGGATTGGGATACCACAACCGCAACGGTACCAACAGCTACCAATCGTTTAAAAAAAAAGTAAGCCAGTTCGATTGGGTTGGTTCTTTGACTTTGTTTACTTTTACCTGCCTCCTTATTTTAAGTTTAACTTGGAGCGGTGATTCGCAAGTTGGCTTCACCAATCCGAAATCTCTATCGGTATTTTCGTTATGCATAATTTGTTTAATAACCTTTGTTACGATCGAAGTTAAATTTACCGATAACAAGGATAAGTTGTTAGCTAAAGGGTGCTTAAACAGGAATACGGTACTACTCAACATCAACTCGTTTTTAACTGGTGGTATTTTGAGCGTGTTGACTTACTACCTACCTCTATTTTACCAAACTTTAGCGAACCAACCACCTACCGAAGCTAACTTAAAGCTACTACCTTTGTTGCTGAGTTCGGTACTGTTCGGTATAGTAGGAGGGGTACTTATGGCTAAAACAAAACTTTACTATACGTTATCCTACCTGGGGACCGGTGTACAGCTACTGGGGTGTATTATGTTGACGGTAGTGTTCCGAAACGACGTATCCGATTATAAAATCGTACTGTCGTTAATTTTAATCGGCATGGGTTCTGGTTTAAACTTTCAGAACAATACGGTCATCGTACAGAATTCGGTTGCTAATAAGTATTTAGCTAGTTCCACCTCTTTACTCTATTTTACCAATATGTTGGGTGGTTTGATTAGTTTATCTTTACAAGGCTCCATCTTCAACTCTACCCTCCAAGATAAGCTTATTAAACTAATACCGCAGCTAGCTACCAACCAGAATCTGTTAGTACCGGTAAACAGTCTGTTAAATTTAGTTAATCCCAACGACGTACAGGAAGTGGTTGAGATCTACTGTCACTCCTTCAAACTACTGTTTATTACTTTGGTACCCTACGCCGCACTAGCTTTAATTTGTCTATTTGGTTTAAAGCGGCTACCATTAAAAGTTTAGGTTGTACTTTTAGAGAAATCGGTGCTACATCTAAATATATATATCGGTTTTCGTTTAAAGTACGCTAACAGTTCTATTAAATTAAGAGTGCTAAATGTACATAGTTCAAAGCAACTTTTTTTTGGATTATAAAAAAAGAAATCTAAAGCGTTTGTTAGCTAAATACCTTTTATATAAATCTTAAAATTTGCTAAATAATTCTTTATTAACAGAAAAAATAATACGTTCCTATCCTATACTTAAAGCATTTAGAATATTAAATTATTGGGAAAGGAGGGAATTATAAAAATCTATAGTCTAAATAATAGCTATCTCAGTTAATATACTTGTATAAAATTGATACTTAGCAGATAACCTGGAAATGGTTGACTAAGTTTTGTAGTAGTGGACAATCTTATCATTATAAAAATATTAAACTAAAAAGAAAAATTATCTCTAAAAAGTTAGTAATAAAAATAAGAAAATAAAAGATGGAAAAATACTAAATTTATAGCTATCTAAACCTTCTCTCATTCAAAAAAAGGCAATATAAAGTTTAATAATTTTCTAATATATTTAAATATTAATTAAAGTAAAAAAAAGTAGATATACTAATATAAAAGTAAAAGAAATTCTAAAAATCTATTAATAAACTTTTAATTTTTAAACTAAGTAAAAATAAACTAGTTATTATTAATTTTATTAAATAAAATTATTATATTTTTTTATTTAGAGAAAGTTTTAAAAAATGAATAATAACTTTATATTAAAATTTTTTAGTAAGTGTTTAAAAATAATATAACTTTTATATAATATAAATAAAACTAAAATATTAAATTTATAGCAGTTATATAAATTAGAAAACAAGTTTAACTTAATATATATATATATATTTATAAAAATTAAAAACTTTTAAAACTAATTTTATTATTAAATTTTAAAAATATGAATAAATAAGTAAACCTAAAAATAGTAGCTTAAACTATAATAACTAATAAATAAATTAAAATAATTAAGTTTATAATTTTATTACAGTTTTAAATATATTAAAATCTTTTAATAGAAATTTTATTTATTAAAATTTAATTACTTTTATATAAATATAAAGCTTATATATAGTAATAGCTAATAAATTAAAAAGTATATTAAATATAAAAATAAAAATACTTTATAAATAAAATATAAAATGTATATTAAAAAGTATTTTACTATTATTATAAATAAATAGCTATATTTTATATATTTTTTATTTTAATAAACTTTTATCTTTTACTTTATCTTTATTTTTACCTATTTACTTATTTTTAACTATTTTTATTTTCTACTTATTTTAGCTTTTACTAGCTATTTACCAATAAAATTTTAAGTATTTTTATTTACTATTATTTTAAATAGATTTTAATTTTATATTTTATAATAATTAATTAATATTAAAATTAATAATAAACTATAATTTTTATTTATAATTTAATTTAAAAATTTACTTATTAAAAGTTATATTAATTTAAATTATATTATTATAAGATTTTAAAGTATTGCATAGCTAATATATATTAAAATTAGTTATATAATTAATTTTTATATTAAAAAAAATTGAATATAGTAATTTATTATATTTAATTTATTATATACTAATTTGCTCAATTAATTTTATAGAAAATTTTAAAAATTTACATTTAATAAGCTTAGATATAAGTTAAAATTTTATAATATTAGTATTAAAAATATAGCATATAATTATATTATACATTTTATATTATTTATACTCTTTAATATTAATAAAGTTATATAATAAGCTAATATATAACTTAGTATTATTAGCTTTATTATTATATTATTTATAATTATTAATAGTAATTTACTATTATTTTATTATTTACTTGTTTATAAAAAAATAATTTTTATTAATATATATTATTATTTTTTTAATACTGCTTTTTTATAAATTATTATATAAATAATTTAATTTAAATACCTTTTTATAATTTTAGTTTTTTTAACTTTTTTTTAATTAATTATTTTATAATATTACTTATTTTACTTTTTTATTAAATTTTCTACAAAATTATTATATTAAATAGTTATTAAAAAAATATATAAAATATTAAATAATAATTTTATAAATTTTAATAATGCATTTTTATAATAAAATTTAGTAACTTATAATAGTATTATATATAACTTAATATATATATTTAATTTTTAATAAAAATTTAACTAAAAATTTGATGATTTTAATATTATATTTACTTATTATATATATTATAAAAGTATATTTATAGGTTTTAGTATTAGATGTTATAATTTTACTAAAAATAAAATAAATATTATTTTAAAATAGTTAAGTAAAATATATATTTCTTTATAATTTTTAAAATATAGCTACTATATTTTAATATTTTAACTTATTTAATTATTAAATTTAAATTTATTATAAAATTAAGTATTATTTTAATTATGATTAAAATATATAAAAAGATTAAAACCTTACTTATTTAATATTAAATAAGATAAAATTCATTATATTTTTAGCAGTTTTATAGCTACTAATATTAAAATTTATAAAAATACTTTTTATAATATATATAAAGTATATAAAATATTAAAGCTACTTAATTTTTAGTTAAATTTTTATTAAAAATTATATATAATATTGACCTTAAGGCTAGCATTACTTATTGAAGAAGGGAATAAGGCTGCAGTAGTAGGTAAAGGTAAAGCTTAGGCAGTTTTATAAATAACAAGCTATTTTATACCAGTATTTAAATATAATTACTAGTTTTTGCTGCAGTAAGGGTTATAGGTATCCTTAGCATCTTTTGTTATGGAGTATGAAAACTACTACTATTAGTATTAAGTGAAAAATATAAAACAAAAAAACTGTCATCCAGTGAGTTTAACTAAAAGGTTTAATAATAATTTAACCATTAGATTTGGCATTACTAGTTATTTAGATTAGCAGGTCATTATTTTTGTAGTAATTCCTAAGTACAAAGTTTGGAAGTTCTAAGTTCCAACTCCAAGTATAGAAAGGAGTTACTATCTAAAATAAGAATGAAGGTTTAAAAAGAAGTTTCCCTTACTTCAAAAAAAGCTATTACAGTATAGTAGAATAAAGACTAACAAATAAGTTAGTATATAGGTGGATGTGGTACATATAAAAAAGGTATCAGATGACTTATATAAGAAAAAACATATATAAGCAACTATAGCTATTAATTTTAATAAACAAGCAGTTTAATAATAGTTTATATTTTATATTTTGGTTTTTGTAGTTTTAGAGTTTTCAGAAATTTTTTTGAAAAAGTATTGAATTTTTATTAGTGCTTAAAGAGATTTTGAGAGCAGTATTAACATTTATAAAGGACAAAAAAGAACAACAGCATAGAAGATAGTTAAAATAGAATCCCTTTTATACTAATAGATAAGGCAGATAAGAAGGATACTTCACCAAAGTATAAACTCAAACTAATGATCTATTATTGTAGTAGAAGGTTTCAAACTTACCTTTACCTAATTACTTTATGGAAAGTTAACAAAGCAAAGATTTTAATATCAATCTTATGTCAAAAAGAACTATTCATTTGACCAAACCCCCTGTTGATGGCACTGGTATATACTCTGAAGATAACTAATGCTAGCTGCCTAGCCAGTCAACATATAATAATATTTTTTTAAATATATAAATACACTTTTGAAATTTATAAAAATAATGTTTAATATTTAAATATATCTCTAGCAAATATTAATAAATTTTGACTAATATAAAAAGAATTATATAACTTTAATATATATTAACTATTTAACTTCTTAAAATGTTATATAATAATTTAAGCTTCTTAATTAAAAAATATTCATTGCAAAAATTTTAAACTTCTAAAATAGATTAAATTTAAAATTATACTCAAAAATACACATTTTGAAAAAAAAATTCTTAAAGTGTTTTAAGTTTGGACAATATTAAAACTTTAATAAAGTTAGTTTAAATTGGTAAAATTAGCCAAAATTTTTAAATACTAATTTACAAAACAAAATAAATAAATAAAATTAAAATATGTATATATTGATAATATATATATATATAATTGTCCAGTCTTGATGCACTTCAAGATATCTGTAAATGTATTACTATTACTGGAATATGCAAGATACTAGGCCTTCATATTATCTTTAGGATGGTGATGCATTAAGCTGTAAAATTAAATTGTCTTCTGAACATAAAATAGTTAATGTTAAATTATTAGATTACAAAATACTGGCTCTAAAAGTAAAGAAACTTAAAACTATTTATTGGAACAGTATAGAATTCTAAGCACCAGTAAAGTAGATCATAACTATAGAAGTTCTATCAGACGATTGTGTGGGATGGTAAGTGACGGGGAGGTAGAAAAAGAGCGACAGATTTTTAAAAAGCTAGGTTACTCGAACTCCACCAGAATTTCTTCCCCAGCAACCGAATCACCAGCCTTGACATGAATCTTCTTGACTTTACCTACTTTGGCAGCACGGAGTACGTTCTGCATCTTCATAGCTTCTACAACCGCCAACTCGGCACCTTCAGCGACCTAAAATAAAGATAAAGCCAAATTAACTAATTGTCTTATCATAAGCTTAAATTTACCTCATCACCCTCTTTAACAGCTACCGAAACGATAGAACCAGGCATGGGTGAGATTAAGAATTTGTTCAGGTCGAGTTTGGGCTTCTCTTTCATATGTTGGCTTAATTTCTGTTGAGTTTCAGTGATTACGGTGACGTTGAACTAGTAAAATTATTAAGAGTTAAATACAAGCGTTAAATTACTTTAGTTCCGTAGTGTTGCAGAGTGAACCCTAAAGGTTTAGCATCCAAGTATTGTAAGGTAACCGGTCGGCTATCAAAGTTAGCGTTGACCAGTACGTGCTCTAAAGGCCACTGCAGTTCGACAGGGTAGGTTTGTCCTTCGATAGTAATCTGATAGACTAGTTAATAAATGTAATTAATAAAAAAATTTACCTCGAATTGATTTTCGGAACGTAGGTTGACCGCTACATCCAAAAACTTATCGTCGTTGTTGTTATCGACTTTAACTTTGAGGTTCCAATTAGTAGGCGATGAGACGAAACTCTGATTCCCGACCCAGTTACGGTTACGTAAATCACGTTTGGCGTAAAGGGATGCGGCGAGACCGGCAAGCTCGTTCAACGACTGGGAATTCAACTGGTGTCCTTTGAACCCGGTGGGGTACTCCTCAGCCAAGAATTTAGTAGTAATGTTGCCCTTGACAAACCTGGGATGGTTGACCACCTCACGGAGTAGAGGGATGTTGTGGGTGACACCCTTGATGACGTAGGAGTCTAAAGCCTTGTTCATGTTGGCGATGGCTTCATCACGAGTGGATCCATAGGTACACAGTTTGCAAATCATGGGGTCGTAGTAGATGGAGATCTCTGAACCTTCTACGATACCCGAGTCGCATCGCACTTCGTTACCTCCTTCCTTGGATTTAGGTTCGATATAACGAGAGAGGCGACCGATTGATGGTAGGTACTTCTCGGGATCTTCAGCATACACACGTGATTCGATAGCCCATCCTTTCAATTGGACGTCGGCTTGTTTGATGGTCAACTCCTGACCGGCGGCAGCACGAATCATCTGTTCGACAAGATCGATTCCAGTGATATATTCGGTAATAGGGTGTTCGACCTGAAGACGGGTGTTCATCTCCAAGAAGTAGAAGTTACGGTGTTTGTCAACCAAGAATTCAACAGTACCTACACTGATTAGCAATTGTTTTAATAACTAATATTTACCAGCTGAGTAGTAGTTGACGTGCTTAGCTAAAGCGATCGCTTGTTCACCCATAGCTTTACGAGTTTCAGGGTCGATGAACGGACTTGGGGCTTCTTCAATAACCTTAAAAGATAGAGATTTAACATATAAATATATTTAAAAATACTACCTTTTGATTTCTTCTTTGAATAGAACATTCACGTTCAGGTAAGTAAACCTACATAAAATAGATCGGAATTAACTCAACTGTTACTTAAAAAATAAGCTATACTTACGATGTTACCGTGCTTATCACCGATAATTTGGATTTCAATGTGTCTAGGATCTTCAATGAACTTTTCAACTAAAAGTCGGTTATCACCAAAAGAAGACATAGATTCGGAGGAAGCGAGTTTAAACCCGGAGACAACTTCTTCGTCGTTCCAAGCAATACGCATACCTTTACCACCTCCACCAGCTGAAGCTTTTAGCATGACTGGGTAACCAATTTCACGAGCTACATTTGAAAACGAGTTAAATGGGTCAATCGGATATAAATATTACCAATTTCTAAGGCGTGATTTTCATCTTTAACCACACCGTTAAATCCAGGGATAGTGTTGACACCCGATTCTTTAGCGATAATCTTGGACTGGATTTTATCACCCATAGCAGCCATAGCACTCTCACTAGGTCCAATAAAAGCGACTTTAGCATCATCTAAAGCTTGTACGAAGTGGCTATTTTCTGACAAGAAACCGTACCCTACAAATAGATTAAAATAAGTCAAAAGCATTAATAAGAATATTCAAAATTACCGGGATGTACAGCTTGAGCACCTGAAGATTTGATAGCATCCAAAATTTTCGGTACTTTTAAATAACTTTCACTGGTTGGTGCAGGACCCTACATCAACAATAAAAGAAATTCATTTTAAAAATGGTAATGTTAAAATAGACATACCACATTGTAAGCTTCATCAGCGGATTGAGTATGTAAAGAAGTGGCATCGGCATCTGAGTAAATAGCTACAGTTTTTATACCCATCTTCTTGGCTGTCTTTATTACACGGCAAGCAATCTCACCTCGGTTAGCAATCAAAATTTTATCGAAAGTCTAATTTCAAAATTAACATTTTAAAAAATAAGAGTCACGGTTACCTTCCCATACTCCGGGTTACCTAAAATTGCGGTACTTGAACTAAAGCTACGGCTGTTCTGAAGACTTTGTTTGGAAAATCTTCGAAGCGCCGTTAAATTACGTAGCTGTTTAGACATCTTTTCCTTCTCTTGTATTAAGCTCTTGTTTTGAAGAGTTGAAAGTTAATCAATTTGGTTGAAAATTCCAAATTAAATCGTAAAAATTAGAAATTTAGCTGGATGGAAAATCAAATGACGTTACATACTTTATTAAGTTAGAAGGTTTGCATTCAGATTATAAAACTTAACTAATAAAACGCATCCAGCCTAGCAAACATGTAATTGTAGTCAATAGATGGTCACATATCAGCGATCACGAGATAGAATTTCAAATTTAGCTTTCTGTAATTTTTATAAATTCGGAAATTCCAGGTTGTAGCAAGTAAAATTACGGTGTTCTTTTTTCTTGCAAAAGAGTAGTAACAAAAGCATTTTTGCTTGTATTTATAATACTAGTAAATAGTATACATGTATCTGGTAGTAGAGTAGAGCTAAATCTATAAATATAGAGATATCTAATATTATATAACTTATCACATTCTCCTTCAAAAGTATTGAGTTGGTAGAAATATTAGATATGATATACTTGTAAGACTTAATTAAAAATATTATTTATTTATAAAAATTAGAATAACAAAGCAAATTGAATTTTCATATAGTATAAATTTAGTGCATAATCCAACCCATTGTGATTCAACTTAATATATTTTTAATACAATATTTCAAAAAAGTGTATTAAGTATAAATTTCCTAAATTTAATAGTTGATTTTT
Organism: Capillidium rhysosporum; assembly: GCA_037055185.1. Classification (NCBI taxonomy): domain Eukaryota; kingdom Fungi; phylum Entomophthoromycota; class Entomophthoromycetes; order Entomophthorales; family Capillidiaceae; genus Capillidium; species Capillidium rhysosporum. Next base: position 13,846 of record JAWQFY010000579.1, on the reverse strand, counting down.
TATAAATTCATTAACTAAAAAAATTAACTAATTAAACTTTTAATTTCTTTGCATACTAAACTAACAATTATAATAAACCTTTAATCAATTAAAATTTTGAGTCAATAAACTTAATATTAAATTTGTAATTTATAGGACTTTACAATTTAAACAGCTATATCCTTAGCTAAAAAGTATAAATAAATTATAATATAAAATAAAAAGCTTGAAAAATTAAAGCTAAATTATATAATAATAAAAAATTTACAAGTAAAACTCTTTATTAGAAAGAAAATTCTAAATTTTATGATTATAAATAGTAAAAGCTGCTAAAAAGTATATAAAAGCTAGATTTTAGTTATAGCTATTATAAAATATAAATGTTAAAATAGTTTAATATTTATAAAATTTTTATTATAATAAATTATTATAATGTTAAAGCAACTAGCTTAAGTTTTCTAATAAATATATCTTTTTTTATATAAAATATTTAGAATTTAGCTATTTAAATAGCTATTAAGCTAAAAAAATTATTTAAATAAAGTATATTAAAAAAAGGTAAATTATAAAGAGAAATTTAATAAAATTAGTATATACTACTAAATTATTAAAACTTTTTTAAATAATTTAGTAGTAAAAATTAACACTTTTAAAAGAGATAAAAAAGTAGAAAACTATTAAAAAAAAAGTAATATAGAAAAATTATACTTAAAAAGCTAAAATACTAAAACTATAATAGCTAAAATTTTATTAATATTAAAAAAATATATTTTAATTAAAATACTATTAGCTATTAAATTTTTAAATAAAATCTAAAATTTTATTAAATTTTTTAAGTAATATTTTTTTAATAAAATATTTACTAATTAATTTATATTAATAATAAAAGCAAAATATAAAAAAATAACTAAAAAAATGATATAAATTATTTAAAATACTTGAAATTTAAAATTAGTATAATAAGCTATTATAATTTTTTAAAATATTTATAAAATTACTTTAAAAGCTTTTAAAGTAAAAAAAAAAAAATTATATTAATATAATTAATATTAATTTTAAAAAATGTTAAAATTAGAAAAAATTAATAAATAAAAATAATAAAAGTTAGCTTTTTATTTTAAAAGTAAAAAAATCTAAAATTTTCTTAATAAAGTTAATTTTAATTAAAATTTTAATTTATTAAAGTTAAATTTAGCTTTTTAAACTAAAATTTAAAATAATTTTTATAAAGCTATTTTAATATAAAATTATTAATATTTAGAAATAAGAAATTTATAATTATTAGTAAATATAGTAGGCTAATAAACTTTATTAAACTTTGATATTTTATTAAATATAAACTTTATTACTTTTTAATTTAAAATTATTATTTTACTTTTATTTAATATATTATATATAAGTATATTAGTTATAAGTTTAAAAATATAAATAAATATTTTATAAAAATAAAAAATAAAAGTTATTTTTTTAAGGTAAAAATATAATATATATTAATTTAATTTAAATTTATTACTACTATAATATTCTTATTATTAAAATAGCTTAATTAATATTTTTTACTTATTCAAACTACTTAAATTTAGCTAATACTTATATTGATTTTAATTTTATAAATTATTTTAATAAATATATTTATTTTAATATAATATTTAAAAAAATTAATATTTTTAAGGCTACTAATTAAAGTTAACTTATTTATTTTAAACTATTTAATTAATTTTAATTTTAAATAACTTTTTTAAAACTTTTTAATTAAATTTTAGTATTTATTATAATATATATATAAACTAACTATAAACTAATTTATAATAAATATTAAAAGTTATATATATTTTAATACTAAATAATTAATATAATAAATTTATAATAAATTTTAATTTTAATAAAACATTTACTAATTAAATAACTATAATAGTAAGTAAAAATTAGCTAATAAAATACTATAAATTAATTTTAATTTAAAACTAATTTATTACATTTATTAATAAGTTATTAGTTTTTTTATTTTAACAAATTTTACTTTTATTTTAAAATTTTAAGTTTTATAAAATATTACTAAGTATACTTTTATTACTTTTAAATATTTATTTTTAAAATTTATTATATTAAATAAAATAAATAGTAAAAATAAGTAAAAAAGTAAGAAAATAATTAATAATTATTTTTTTATTTAAAATTTAAAAAAATAACTATAATATTAAAAATATATAATATTTAGTTTTTAGTATAATACTAGTAGTAATATTTATATTATATAGTATAAAATACTATTATGTAAAAATAGTAGTAAATATAATAATTTATATAAAGAGGTTAATAAATAAAAATAGTATAAAATTAGCTTTATTATTAAGTATAAAAATAATAAATATAAAAGTCTAATAAGTAATATAGGTAAGTAAAATTAGTGATAATTTAGCAGTAAAATTAATATAAGTATATAAGTAGTTTATATTATAAGTAGTAATAATTATAAGAATTATAAATTTACTAGTAGCAAAAATAATAACTAAATTTAATATATAAAATTTAAATAAGGAAACAAAAGTATTTTTAATTTTAAATGATCTTTATATCTTTAATAAAATAGAAAAATAAAAATAAAAAATAAAAATAAAAATAAATATTTTACTATTATATACTAATGGAAATTTAGTAAATAATTTTAAATATTTTAAAAATATTTAATAAAATTTAAATTTTTAACTATTATGATTTATTGTCTATTTGGCTTATAAAGTTTTTTGTTAATTAATACTAGCAGCTATACTAAACTTATTTTTAAATATTAAATTTATAAAGTTTTTAAGTAAAAATAATAAAACAAAAAATATTTTTTTATTTAAAATTTTTGTTAAATATTTAAAATATTTTATATAAAATTATTAAAATAAAATTAAAAAAAAGAAAGAGAAATTAATTAATTAAATAGACTTGAAAATAAAAAGAAAAAATAATTAAAATAATTATAAAATTAGTAGCTTATAAAGTTAATAAATAATAAAACATTATAAATTAAATTTTAAAAAGAATTAAACCTTTAATATTAGTAATAATATATATTAAAATTATATTAAAAAATATTTAAAATTAAAAAAAAAGTTTTAAATATGCTTTATAATGCTATTAAGTTATAAATATAACTTGTTTTTAAATAAATTATTAAGTTAATAGCTAAAAATATAATAGTATTTAAAAATTTATTAGTTAATAGTATTTTTAAATAAATTAATAATAATAATATATATATTTAATTAAATATATTATATTTTAATAAAATTTAACTATTATTTATTATAATAAGCTAGTTTATATAATATTTTAAAATAGAAAAAAAATTAAAATAAATAATAATAAAATTAAACTATTTTAAATTATATAATTAATTTTAAAAAAGGTATTTATTTACTTAACTTATTATAAAGTTTATTAAGTAAACTATTTTATTTTTTAAGTAAAATATTAAAATAATTAAATATATATGCTTTTTTTTTAATATTTAAAGAAATATATTTTATTAAATTTATTTATATTAAAATTAATTTTAAAGCTATTACTTATATTAAATATAAAATTTAGTTTTTAAAAATATTATAATTACTAAATTTTAAAAATTAAAAACTAAAATTTTTAAAATTTTAAATAAAATATAATATAGAATTTTTTTAAATATAAAAATTTAAATTAACTAATTACTAAAGCTTTTAATATAAATAATACTAATATAAAAAAATATTTTTAAAATAAGTTTTATTAAAAATAAAAAAAGTATATTTATATAATAAGTAATTATTAATAAAAAAATAAATATAATAATTAGCTTAATTATAAATATAATATAAGTAAAAAAGTTAATAAATAGTATAATAAAATAAAAAAATAAAAAAATAACTATTAATAATAATTTTTATATTATAGCTAATATACTATTAGTAATAGATTTAATAAGTAGCTAATTTATTATTAAAATAAACTAGAAAGCTAAATTTAATATTTAAAATAATAAAAGTAGCTTAAAACTTAAATATAAAAGTATATTATAATATAAAAAACAAATTATTAAATTAAAAGCTTTTTTTTAGTTTAACAAACTTATTTTATTATATAAAAATACTTTTGAATTAAAAGATAAAATTTTTAAATAGTTTAAAATAATAATTATTAAATTAAAATTTTTATTACTATATTTAATAAATATTAATATAGTTATATATTTAAATTAATAAAATAAAAATATACTTAATTTAATTTAATAATAAGTTTTATAACTTTTTTATATTATTAAGATATAATTATAATTAAACTATTAAAATATTATTATACTATTAATATAAATTTATAGTAAAAAGTATAATTATAAAATTAAAATATAATTTAAGCTATATTTTAAATTAACTAATATAATTAACTTTTAATAACTATTAAAATAATAAAAGCTATAAATATAATTATACTACTAAATTAAATTTATATTAATTATAGTAAATTTACTTAAATAAATATAAATATAGTTTTAAAGTATAACTTAAATTTATATATTTATTAAAAAAAGTAAAGTATAAAGTAGTTTATATTTTTTAACTTAAGTTTATACTATTTATTATATAAATATAATAAAATTCAAAACTATAACTTTAAAGTATAGTAAGTATTATAACTAAAAATAGTAATGTTTTACTTACTATAGTTTATTAAATTTTTAAAAAGCTAATTAAAAAAATCTAAGCTTAAAAAGTATATTTTTTAGCTTTACTTTAGTTAATATTTACAATTAATAATTATAATATAACTATATATAGTATAATATATATTATATTTATAATTTAATTTTATATCTATTTAAATAATTATATTTTAATAATTATAAATTTAAAATTATATTGAAAATAATAATATTATATAAAAAATAAGTATAAATTGTAATAATATATTATATTATACTTTTTAATAAAATTAATTATATAATATTATACTTTTTAATAAAATTAATTATATAAATATAATAGTAATATTAGCTATACTAATTTTATTATTTTAACATAGCTATTTTTACTATATATATTTATATAATTACTAATATTTATCTTTATATAGGCTATTCTATCTTTTGTTTAAATAAAACCATTTACTTTTTTTAAAACTTATTATTTAACAAAGTTTTAATTAAATTTAATAATTATCATTTTAAATTTAAGCTTTTAATATATATATATAAAATATATAAAATTTAATAAAATAGAAAAAGTTAAATATTAATAAAAGATATAAATTTATATATTATTAAAAAATATTATAAATTAATTTCAATTATTTTAAAAATAAATTATTACTTTAATAAAGTTTAAAATAAAAAAAGTAAGCTTATAGTATATAAACTATTTAATTAGCTTATATAAAATTAATAATAATTATAATAAATAGTATACTTTTTAAAGTAAATTAAAATAGTATAAAAAATAAATTTATTTATAAAACTTAGCTTTAAAAAAATTTAAAAAGTATAATAACAAATAAATATAGGTTAAATATACTTTTTAATTAAATATTTATAAAAGTATTTATAAAAATTATTTATAAAATTAGAATTTTTATTAAATTTTAAAAAATAATTTAGTTTAAAATATTTATTAACTTTTACTTTACTTAATATATCTTTAATTTTTATTATTAACTTATTTGTTTTTAATTTTAATCAAACAAGTTATTAAATTAATAATAAATAAGTTCAAAAAATAATAATAATAATATATTTAAAGTAATATAAAATTGAATAAATATATAAAAAGTCAATTGCTGTAAAAATAAAATTTTAGTAGTTAAATAAGGAATTATAATTATAACTAGTTATTTTAAAACTGAAAATATGCTAAAAAATACAAGTTAACTAGAGTACATAAATTGTTTAAATAATTACTTTAAAGTTTTATATTAAATAAATTAAAATTATTTTAATTTCTTAAAAAAATGAAATTTAAAGCCTTTTCTATAATTAATTTATCTAACTTTTAGTACTATAGCTTGGTTTACTTTTTGAAATATATTATTAGAGAAAAGCATATCCTTATAGTAGCTATCTATAAAAAAACCTTTTAAAACCAACTAAAATGTAAATTAAATAATATATGTTTTTTGATTACTCTAACATATGAAATAACTTAAATTTATAAAAAGTTAATACAAAAATATCACACTCTATATCTAATTAATATAGCTAGTAATAAGTGAAAATAAACTATATAAACAAAAAATTGAATATTATACAAAAGAGGAACTATAACTTAATTAATATGGTAAATTGTAAAGTACTAACATTAAATATATTAATTCAATTTAAAATATATAAATAGCTAAATCAATTGGTTTACTGGACGTCATTCACTATAAACAAAATAAGTAAAAGTATATATAAGTATAAATCTTACAGTTCATAGGCATTTCATCAATCTGTGTACCATAATATTGCTCAATGTCTCTTAAAGCTTTGATATCTTCAGTTCTGACAAAGTTAATGGCTACACCTTTTCTACCAAATCGACCAGAACGACCGATACTAAAATAATATTAATTATTTAAATACTAATTAAATATATTACCGATGAATATAATTTTCACGATTTAATGGCAAATCGTAGTTGATAACTAGCGAAACTTGTTGTACATCAATACCTCTAGCCCACACATCAGTTGTTATTAAAACCCTTGATTTTCCTAAACGAAATTGGGACATGACAAAATCACGCTCTTTCTGAGGCATGTCACCATGCATCGAGGCAACAGTAAAATTAGCTTCAGTCATCTTCTCACTTAACCAGTCTACTTTAGCTTTAGTGTTGCAGAAAATTACTGCTTGGGTTATAGTTAAAGTATCGTAAAGATCTGTTAGAGTATCAAATTTCCATTCTTCTTTTTCTACTCCAATGAAAAACTGTTTAATACCTTCTAAAGTCAACTCATCACGCTTTACGAGAATTCTAATAGGATCAGTCATGAATTTATTAGTCATGCTTAGAACATCATGTGGTAAAGTGGCAGAAAGCACAACAATTTGTGTAGAAGGCGGTAAATATCTATAAACGTCGTAAATTTGTTCTTTAAAACCTTTATCAAGAAGTTCATCAGCCTCATCCAGAACTAACATTTTGATATTTTTGGTACGTAAACACTTTCTTTTAATCATATCGTAGACACGGCCCGGAGTGCCACTTACTACATGTTGTCCATACTCTAATTTACGGATATCTTCGCCAATAGAGGTACCTCCAATACAAGCGTGACACTGAATATTCATGTAGTCTCCTAAAGCTAAAACAACTGACTGAATTTGTACGGCTAATTCTCTAGTAGGACTTAAAACTAAAGCTTGTGTATCTCTTAAAGTAGTATCGATACGCTGTAAAATAGAGATAGAGAAAGTAGCTGTTTTACCAGTACCAGATTGAGCTTGGGCTATCACATCACGTCCCTTTAATACTGGTGCTATAGCTCTTTGTTGGATAGCTGAGGGTTTTTCAAAATCTATTTAAAGATGGATTAGCAAAAATAAAAATAAAAATGTACTATAAGCATAAACTCCACGGAGAAGATCTTCTTTTAAACCTAAATCTTCAAAAGTTGCAGCTACTTTTACTTCTTCACTCGTTTCAAACAATAACTTTTCGTCTCTATTGTGATCGAATGACATTGTAATATTCTTACTATCTGGTAACAACTGAGCAATACGCTGATCTAAAATAAAATTTTAAGTCATTCATAATTTACTTAAACTGGAATTTAATTGGATTAAAAGTTTACTCAGATTTTAGTAGACACTGAATTGCAGTGTTTGAAGTGTATTGAAAATGTTAATGTAAAACTAAATCGTTTTAAATTTAAATACCTATTAACACTACTAGTTCACTGCAAAAGTCTTGCAAGTATCTGCATAAATGATTAATTTAAGCTAAAAATAATTTCTTGTTGGCTATTTTTAAAAATACTTTTATGTAAAAATATACTACAAAATTTATATATATTTACTTTTAATTTTACTAGTAATGTTGAGAAACTTTTAGAACTACTGTAACACCTTAGTAACAAATGCCTGTTCAAAAAAATTTATTAAGTATTGATGTAAATTTGGCCAATTTTGCTATAATTGATCAAATTTCTTACTTAAGTAAAGCAGAAAATTTAAAATTTAGGCTGTAAATCTTTAGCTTAAATTTGAAAACTAAAAAAGTAATTAAAACTTTTTTCTTTACTCTCATTAAAGAATTATTTGCTTCTTCCTTATATTTTAGATAAAATTTCAACTTTTATAATTTTTATTCTTATCTTTTTTATCTTTTTTATACTTTATATTTACTATATTAATTAATTCTAAGTTTTTAATTATAAATAAAATATTTAAAAAATCACTGAAATTTTAAAACTAAAAGTGGTGTTAAAAATAACTAGCAATTAATTATAACTTAAAAAGTTTAATTTTTTATCCTATTTTCTCTTTACTTTATTTAATAGCCTTTTTTATTTTTTAAAATATAAAACTATAGATAAATAAAAAGTAATATTTAAAAGTTTAAAAAAGTTTAAAAAGTTTAAAAAGTCTTTAATAATATATTATTATTACTAAGTAATCATTTTTTATAAAATTTATTAAAATATAAAATTCCAAAATAATAATAAAGATAAGTAAAAGTATTAAATAAATATTAAAGATTTAATATAGTTAATTATTAATTTTATTTTTAATATCTTTAACTAAGCCTTTTTTTAGTACTATAGCTTTTAAAAGTAGTAAATTTTTATTTAAAATTCTAAATTTACCTACTTTTAAATAAAAGCTTAGCTAGCTATAATAATTATATTGTTTTTTTATAAATTGTATTTTCTTCCCTACTTCAATTACTATCTAAAATTCCAGCTATTAAAGCTAGTTTTTTTAACAAATAATGCTAAAATTAATATAAGTATTAAAACTTATTAGCTCTAGTTCAACTTTCTTTAAATTCCAATATATAGCACTCTACCTAAATGCTTCAATAAGTATATTAGTCTTTTATATTTAAGGTTTATACAACTACTAATTTTTTAAAATAGTTAACCTTTTAGAAAAAATATTTAGAAAATTTATATATTATTTTAAATAGTAAAGTTTCCATTTAAAATTTAATTTTACATTATTTAAAGAAATTAATAAATTAATAATTTAGTTAACCTTTTTATTTATTTAAAAGAAAATCTATTAACTTCATTGACTATTACTTTAATACTTAAAAAAAATACTTTTAATACATTTGTATTTAAAAACTAACTTTAGTAAATACTTATTTTTAATTTTATAAATTTACAGATTCCTGAATAAGTATGATTTAATGAAACAAGAAACTATGAATAATTAATAAACATTTATATAGTATACCTAACAAATTAAAGCTTATAGAAGTTGTAAATTGATCTTATAGTACTTAGTGCGTATACTTTAAATTCTAGCATCAGACTGCGAAGTTACTCTATATTACAACCTAGGCGTGCTTTGTAAACACTCCCTCAGTGCGATAAGATTAAAAGATGTTCTTTTTATCTTTTCTTCTTAAAAACTAAAATTTTCACAATAATGATATCAAATAATTACATTCGAGCAATTACCATTAATTTAAAACAATAGTTTTGGTGGAGAGCATAAAATGAAATTTTAATCTAATCATGTGTGGATACCCCCAAATGCTATTAAATATTTTCAAATTAACCAACTTACGATCTATTTACTTAAATAATTTAATAATTTATTTACCAGCAGTTGCTACAGGTGCAGCTTGACCATTGATGTAAGATAGATAAGTATTCCAGAAAATACCAATGAAACTTGCAAAGGGTAGACGATAGAATAATGGAACATAACAGAAGTTTATAAATTGTACTATTGGCCAAATCTTCCAGTTAGCTAACATAGCTATAATATAAGTCTAAAATTCTTAGATATTTGTATATACAAATAGTTACCTCTTCTAATTTATTTTGAACTTGTGGCCATCCGCCGCCTTCTAAAATAGTCATACATACGAAAAATAAACCGATACTAATTGGTGCAAATATAAATTGATCCGCGACAACTCTTTTAAGGACTGGTTTGTAGAGTGCTGTGAATTTACTTGTTTTATTGCTTACCTTAACAGTACTATCATTATTACTCATTGGTAAATCGGTTTGACTTGTAGAAGTTATTTGAACCGGTATTTTACGATCTAAAAATGAATACCATTTAAAACATATAGGAGCAATCGCACCCTGGTACATAATGAAGCGAAAAAATCTATATGTGTTAATTGTAGCCTCGGAGCTGTACACGAAATTTGCATCTAAGTTTGTCACTGTTTGAGCAAATAAATCGGCGATTGCTGCTAAAAAACAGTTAGTTATTGTTAGAGTAATGATAGGATGTTTTCTTGAAAAAACTGAAAATTTGTTGTAAAATCTGTATATCATATTCGATTAGCTTGAGCTTGCTTCTAAGTAAACAAAAATTATAGTTTAACTCTTGTGTAGATTTGTGACGCAAGCTGATAACATTTAGCTCAGCAATGCATAATTATGATAAATCAGTTTAGAATGCCAATTTGTATACTTGGGCAAATTGAATAAAAACTGAATAAATACTTTCAACCATGAACTAAATAACAGCATTTATCCTATTGTAGGCTGGGAGATATTTTTGGCTCCTTAGAAATAATAGAATATACTTATTTCGGCACTCTAAATAACTAAGGGTTAAAAATCATTTTCATTAGCCTCAATGATAGGTAAATGAAGTTTTGGTTATCCTAGTTCTTTACCAAATAACTAATACATTTTCGAAGCGTTGACCAATTTATATCCTTCTACTTCTGTCCTTTTTTTCAGTTTTTTATTCATTTTTTCAAATATTTAGACGTATTTCGCCGATTTTTTTTACACCATATCCTTTGAAGTCATCTTTGAAATTGAGTTCAAATTTTTTAAGAATGGATAGAAAGGCAAAACTTGCAGCTTTAGCTCAGAAGAAAAGAGAGGAAAATGAGGTCAAAGAGAACGACGATAAACCCAAATATATACCTAAAAGTTCAACCAAAAACTCCAAAGCCGATTCTAAAGAATCAACGCCTATAAAAAGTTCAGAAACCAATATAATCCGAAAAATTAAAAAATCAGCATGTAAGTTTATTAGAATCAACCTTAGATTAACTAAATATTTTCTATAGCTGTTAAGCCTTCGGTTGCTAAAACCAAAGTATTTAAAAGAATTAGAGAAGACTCACCTCCTAAACGCTATAACAGGCTTGATAACTACGAAGAGGATGGATTTGTGGTAGATTCTAGTGACAATGAAATTGACAGTGAATCTGATAATCTTTCAGACGATGAAGAAGAGATTCCTAAACATAAAAAATCGAAAATCAAAAGCTCTAAACTGAAAAAGAAATCTAAAAAATCTTCTGATAGTGATGAAGAGAATTCTGAAAGTGAATCTGAAATGGATATTGAGGACGAAATTGCTGAATTAGATACTGGTAACATTATTCCTTCTGGTCCAGGTCGTAGGACTAGATCCAGTCGTTAATTATGTGGTTAAAGCTATAATAAATTGAGTAATGTTTTTAAAGGTAACATTTGATAAACAGAGTATTTAATCGACTTTTGAAATTCAGATGTAATAAATCTAAACAATTTATAAATGAATGTATTTATTTCACGTATTTTTAATAATTTTTTATATCTAATATCAAACTTTATGTAGATTTTAATTTTTGGATCTATTAGTCTTAAAATATTTAAAGACACTTTTAAGATATTAAAAAAATACAAACATCTACAACTTTCTCTTGGTCAATGGAAGTAAATTCATAAATTTAACATAGTATAGTTTTACTTAAGTACTATGAAAGCTAATTTTTTTTAGATTCTATAAGATAGCTAATAACTTAACTAAAGTTTTTTTATAGATATCAGATAGTTAGTATTATTTAACTTTATGCAATTAAAGCAAATATAGTTATTATATATTAATCAGATCTATTTAACTTTTAAATGAAAGTTTTGAGTTACTATTTAAGACTTAATTAAACTAAATTAATCTATACTTTATTTAAAAAAACTTAAAAGAATTTATTAATAAATATACTGGAATTTATATATAATAAAGCAACTTAATATTTAACTTTATTTTATAATTTTTTACTATAGCTAAAATTTTAGTAAATATAGCTAAAAATAAAATCCAATCTAATTATATAAAATTTATTGCAATTTAAGTAAATAAGACTGTAAAAAGTAGTTTTAATATAGTATTCTTAGCTTTCTATATAAGCAATTAGCCATTTTGAAAATTAATAGCTTATAAGCTGCTTAATAAAAATATATAGTAATTAAAGTTAATTATATTATAGTTAATCTTATTTATAAAAAACCTGGCTTTTAATATATTATATTAATTTAGTATAATATAATAGTAGCTATAATATTTTAATTATAAAGTATTAATTTAAAATATAATTTTATTACTAATATAACAATGAGTTTTATTTTAAAAAAGTACTAGCTTTTCTTAAACTTGATAAGGCTAAACTTAAATTTAAATATTAATTACTAAGTTTAAATACAATAAATTAAATTTTAAGCTTTATATAAAAGCTTAAAACTTTATTTATTTAACTTTATTAAAAAAATATTTTACTTAATTCCACTTTTATATATTTTTAAATTTAGTAGCTAGTATATTTATTTAAAACTAGATTTTAATAACCAAAATACTTTTAAAAAAGCTGGTAAAATTTAGTTAAGTTTTAAAAAAATACTAAAAGTAATTAATACTAATTTTAAACTAAAAAAAAATTTAAAAGTTTAAGCTTTATTTTTTATTATACCTTTGACTACTATAAATACCTTATTTTATTTATTTATAAACTTTTAGCAATTTAGTTAAAATTTTAAAATTAGGCCTAATACTAGTAGTTTTATTTAGATTATTAGTATAGTTACTAATAATTAAGAATTTTAAAACTATTTAAAACTAACTTTAAATATTAAACTATTTTAACTTATATTTTTAATTTTTTTAGCTTTTATTTTATTAAAATTAATATTTGCTAAAAAAGTTAATTTTAATTTACTATTATTAAATTTAGTTTTTTATAAGTTTTAAAAAAAATTAGCTATATATTATATTAATTTTAATAATTTAAAGTTAGTAGCTAATATTATATTAATTATTATTTTTTATTATTAATTTTAATTTTAATAATACTATTTTACTATTTATATATAATACTTTTATTATAAAGTATTAAGTTTAAATAAAATTAATAAAAATAAATTTTTATTTTAGCTTTAATAAATTTTAAATAAATTTTAACTATATTAAGAATTTTTTTTATTAGTTTTTTAAATTTTTATTTTATTTTTATTATTTATTATTTATATTTTTTTAGCCTTTTTAAATTTAATAATAATTTACTAATAAACTATATATTTTAATATTAAATACTTATTTTAAGTAGTTTTTTAATTAATATTAAATTTAATAATGTTTAAAAAATAGCTAAATATTATTTTAAAGCTAAAAAATAGTTTTTCTCTTTATTAATTTATTTTAGCTTTTAATTATTTTTTACTACAGTAGCAGTTTTACATTTGCACAAATGTAAAACCCTTTTTCTATCACATCTTATAAAATAAGAATGAAGAAACAGAATTTAAAAAAATTATTATTATAGTTTTATTATAATAATATAAGTATTATATTAAATTTTGGTATTAATTAAGTTTAAATTCATTGTAATATAGTAAAAAATGAACTGACCAAAAAGGGGTTTTACATTTGTACAAATAGAACCAATATTTTTCAGTTCATTTT
>JAWQFY010000578.1:0-26265 GCA_037055185.1 Capillidium rhysosporum | reverse complement strand
TATATTTTCAAATAATTAAAAATTAAAACTTTAAAAACTTTTAATTTAAAATTATTATAATAAATTATTTTTATTAGATAAAATATAATTTTATAAATTAGAAATAATTATATAAAATACTTATAAAATAACTTTTATATACATTATTTTAAAATTTTTATAATAAAAAACTATTCTTATTTATAAAAAAATATTATTAACTTACTTTATTTTTATTTTATTTAATTATTTTATATTATATAATTTCTTAAAGTTTAAGAAAAAAAATAAGTAAAATTGACATTTTAAGTTTAATTAACTTATATTATATATAAAAATAATAACTTATTTTACTAAATTTATTAATACTAATACTTTAGTATTGTTTATTATTATAGCTTTATTTATTATTAAAGTTATACTAGTATTAATATTTATTTTATTTATTATATTATAGATAAGTCTAGCTTTATTAAAAATATAATTTTTTATATATTTTTATATTTTTTTAGATTAAAAAGTATACTTACTTTCTTATTTTTTATTATATATCTAAGCAGCTTTTTAACTTAATTATTTATATTAAATAATTATTACTAATTAAAAATAGTTAATAGTTAGCTAGTTTTATATTTATATTTTATTTTTATTAAATTTTAAAAAAATTAGTTTTTTATTAAAATATTTATTTATAATAATATAATATAAATAATTAAATTACTTTTTATAAATATAATTAAATATTTAGTATTTTAATAAATAATATAAAAAATAAATAAATAAATAATAATTTTAAATATTTTATTATATTTATATACTTGATTTTATTTTATAAGCTTATTATAAAATATAATAATTATATATATTTAACTATATTTATAAGTATATTATAATATATTATAATATTTTTTTAATAAAGTAAAATATTACTTATAATATAAAGTTAAATTTATACTTATAATTTATACTTTAAAAATAGCTAACTATTTAAAAAAAGTGTAACCTTATAAAATAAATACATAATTTAGTTTATAATTTAAGTTTATATTTATATTTTAAAATGTAAATCTGCTTTATAAATATATATATATTGTTAGTATAATTATAACTATATTTTAGTTAAATAATAGGTTTTTAGTTTTAGTTTTACTAAAATTAAAAAAATATAACTATATTTATAACTTTACAACTTATTTTTTAAATTCAAATATATAATTATATTAAAGTTTATAATAAAAATATTTACTTATAATAATTAATATACTATATTATCATATATACTAATATATTATTAGCTTAATATTGCTATTATTATATATTTAAACACATAAATACTTTTACATTATCTTATATTTATACTTTAATACTTAAAATTAGGTTTTTTACTACTGTTGATATTTTATACTATATTTTATTATATAATATATTTAAATTATTTAAAGTAATAAACTTTAAGTAATAATATATTTTTAATATAGTTTTTTATATTCTTTTAAAAATATTCTATTATTTAAGTCTAACTATTAGTTAGATGTATACTTTTACTTCTTTTATTTTTACTTTTACCATAAATTATCAAATTAAAAAATTAGCTTTTCCAAACTTAATTTTATAAATTCAAAATTAAAATTAAAATTTATCAAATATTAAAAGATGCTTTAAAGTTTATTAATTTTTAAAATTTTATAAATATTCTGTTATCAGTTGTTTATTAATAACTAGGTAAATTGAAAGTTTAACAGTATGAATTTTACAATTTGAGCATAATTAAGTCAATTTTAACTTTTTAGAGTAAAAATAGAAAATTTTGAAGTCTCATTTTGACCAAAAGTATTATTGTAAGGTTTTAAGGTTTTATAAAAGAAAGTTTGCAGTTTAAGTTTAAATTGATGCTTAATTCCAATTACAATAAGTTTGTTAAACATTTTTTTAAATTTTATTGACAAAAATAGTAGATACAACTTTTTTTCATATTTCAAATAGTGGCAATGTATATAATCCATATTTGTACTCTTTATTAATTAAGTCAAGGTACGTATCCGGATAAAGTAAAAGTTCCACCCAAAATGTATTGATTTGGGTACCAGTTTCCACAAAATAATAACGGATTATTTGTTAATAGCTATGAGCCTTTTAGATTTACTAAAAGGGTTTGCTATCTAACTAACGACCAAAGGTAACAACAATATTCTTTGCTAATGTTTGTCATGTAATTTATTTATTTATTTCAATTATAAATTTAAATCCTTGCTTGAAATTTAGTTTTCATGGTTATTCAAAACAATTGCTGTCATCAGCAAAAGTTAAACATTCAATTTAGATCTATTAAATGTGATACTAAAAGTGATTTAAAGATTCTTATTTGTTTAAAAAGGCGTAATATTGCTCCTTAATTTAAATCTATCTAAACATAGATTGAGGACATGACCAATTAGTCGTTACTTCTCAAAGCTTAATAGGAACTATTAATGATATAATAAACTAATCATTTGAGAATATATTCATGTTTAATTGATATAATTTTGACGTTAATAGTAGCTTAACAAATAAAATTTGTAGAAAATATTTAATAACGTAATTTTATTAAATATTCCTGTAATCCTAAGGAGGACAACTAAATCTCTATCTAGGATAAGCAACCCAATAAAAAGAACCAAGAGGGAATTTAAGTCAATCATTCTTTATTTTTCTTTTTACTTCAGATTCCTTTCATTGGTTTTCTATAACACCAACCAGCCCATTTAAAAACTATCGTTAATTGGTTTTACCTGTATACCAATTATTGAATACTAACAACGAACCAATCCTACTTAATCTAGATATACCTATATAATCCAATCAAAGGTCCATTACTATGAATCACCCTACTTCCCAATCAAACCAGTTTAATGAACAAGTTAACCACGGCGGTCAGCAGGCTCAATTCGAAGGTCAACCGACTGCCAACCAAATGCAAGGGAATGCGTTCCTACCACAATCGATGTCGATCGGAATGGCGAATCAGTATGTAAATCAGCTTCAGGGCCATCCTCAAAACCAAGGGTTTTCTCAGGGTCAAGAAAATGCTTTCCTTCACGAAAATGAACAAAACCAAGGTGCTATTTATACCCGTCCACAGGATAAAGGCTACCCTAGTGAGAAGGCTTTAGTTCAAGCTCATGCTCAAATGCAAGCTATGATGCAAATTCAAAGTCAATTACAGTCCCATTACGAAAATGCTAGTGATGCTTCTATCGCCAATCTTGAAGCAATGATTTCTGCAGCCGATGCTAGCAAATTAGCAGCGGAAGCTTATGAAGAGAAGGCTAAAAGTGCTGCTAACAAAAATTCTACAATACGTGCTGCTCCTGAGTCAAACTCTCAGATAGGTAATTATGGTAATGCTAATTTCCATGTTCAACAAGCTATGCGAAATTTACAGGAAACTAATTTTACTCCCTCTTATACTTCTATGATGGGCCCCCCTGCTACTTATGTTGGAAGCACAACGCATGAAGGCGAAGAACCTCTTTACGTCAATGCTAAACAGTACCACCGTATTCTTAAACGTCGCCAAGCCCGAGCCCGTTTGGAAGCCGAAAACAAAATTTCGAAAACCCGTAAGAAATACATGCATGAATCTAGGCATCAGCATGCCAAACGTCGTCCCCGTGGTCCTGGCGGTAGATTCCTAACTTCCAGTGAGATGCGGTACTTGGAAATAGTCGGTAAGTTGCCCGATTTCGATCGCAAAAATCCCGATGGTACTACCTACATCCCACCATTAGAAACCCTTACTAGGGAGGTCGACCCCGAAGCTACTACTCAAGAAACCACGCAAAACGCCGAAGCTCAACAAGAAACATCTGAAAGTCTCAATACCCCGGCAGTTGAAACTGTACAACAAGAGCCCTCTGTCTCTGAAGAGAAAACTGCCTCGGCTTAGAATTCATTGTTTTTAGACATAATTTTTAAATATTTAGTCAGAAATATTTTACATGGCTAAATCTTAATGAAAATTTTGGTTAGATGCATCATAACCTTATCCATAAAATTTACTTTCTCATATATTAAATACAGCTACAATGTATTTTTAATATATCCAAGCTCTGATTTTATTATACATGTTATATTTTAAGTTTTTGAAATAAGATTTAATGTATTTTATACGCTATTTTAATTTCATATAAATCAGAATATTTATTTTAAACGCCTTTGGACAATTTTATCAATCAACTGATATATTTTTGAATTCTCATCTTCAGTTTCAAGGACTGCAGTTACCACTTTATCAACATATTTTCCTAACATATCAGTTTCGATGTTGACTGAATCACCCTCCTTTTTCAGACCCATAACAACGTTTTCTAAAGTGTGAGGAATAAGCATTACAGTAAATGTCCTTTCTTTATCATCAACCTCACATACTGTTAACGAAGTACCATCTAAAGCGATAAAACCTTTCGGTACAATTTGTTGGATTGGGAAATCTTGACTTAATTGGAATTTAAACCAAACTGAGTTTTCTTCTGGAGTCAAACTTTTAATAGTACAAATTGTATCAACATGACCCTAATAAAATATTTAGTACCTATGTAAAAAATAATGAAATAAAAGGTTATAAATTTGCAAAATCTTACTTGGACAAAGTGCCCACCGTACCTTGATAAACCTTGAGTTGCTCTTTCTAAATTGACTTTTGAGCCAACCTTTAAGTCGCCTTAGGAAGAGTTAGTATAAATTTGAATTTAAAAAACTACCTAAATTGGTTTTTCTTAAAGTTTCTGGAGCTAAGTTGACTTTAAAGCTATCGGTATCAAACACAGTTACAGTAAGGCAGGTACCTAAATAATGTTATAAATGAATTTAAATAAAATCAATATTACCGTTTACAGCAATAGAATCCCCTAACTTGCAATCATCTAGAATTTTTGAACTATCTTTAATAGTTATTGACCAACCGTTACCCCCACCAACTTCTTGATCATTAACTTTTATTTCACTGACAGTACCTATATGCTCGACTAATCCTGTAAACATCTCTATTTTCTAACTTATACAAAGTTATACTTTCTTGATTAAATATTGAAGTAGTTTAGCATACTTTTTCTATTAGTCATCGATTTTTAGTTGGTTTATATTATAATACTGCTGGGTCCGAATCAACCCTTCTATTCTAAATGACCTGAAAGTATAAATAAAACAAAGGTACAAATTACCCAATGATGTGAGTCTTTTCTGTTCATATAACCAGAGTTTAGCTCTTACAACCAAGGTTTCCATTATCTTAATTAGATCCTTCTAGTCTAGTGCTTAATTCAGTGCTAATTGTTAATAATGTACAGTATTACTACTGGGTATCTCTTACATGCTAGTATAGTGTATAACTAGAAAAATAATATAGCTTAGTCTATATAGCTTTATTAACTTATTAAACTATATATATATGTACTACATTTTTATAAGTTGATTAAGTGCTAGAATTATTTTTTAAATATATATATATAAAGGAATAGCAAGATTCCTCTAAACATAAGGCTAGCTATTATAAGGGATAACTAAAAGTATATACTGCTTGTAAAAACTACTAGAAAAAGAAGACTGGAAGTAACAGTAGCAGTTATAGTAGCTAGGTTTAGTAAATTAGCAACTAAATAATACTAAATATAAAGGTAGCAAATATCTATAAAAATGTAAGCAGCTTATATATAAATTAATTAAAAAGCTTTTTCTAATAAAAATAAAGCTAACTAAAATATAAGTAGCTAAAATTATAAAATTAAAATAAAGATATAAAGTATATAATAAAAGTATTTATATTACTTATATAAAAAGTTAAATTCTCCTTTTAAATATTTTTTATAGTTTTTTATTAAACTAAAATAGTTAACTTTTTAAAAAAATAATTTTTAACTTTATTAATAGCTAGTTTACTACTTTTAATATTAGAAATTAAAACAACTTATTTTACTTAAATAATATAATAAATAATATATATATATAATATAAAATAATAGCTATAATATAGCTAAAATAAATTTATTTATTTATTTAATATTAATAATACTAAATAATATAATATAATATAAAATATAATAAAAATTAAGTTAAAATTAAAGTAATTTTATTACTTATATATTTATTTTAATATATATTATATTTTTAAATTAAAAGTTAATAGTTTAGTTAATGTAAGCTTAAATTAAAAATAAGTATTTTAAATAATTATAAGCTTAAAGTAAAAATAAACATTTTAAAACTTTAGAAATATATTAAAATAATAATAAAAATAAAATATAAAAAGTATATTAATAATTTATTTAAAAAAATAGTTAAATTTTAAAAAATATATAGTTTATTTAAAAAATTGCTATATAAATAAGCTTATGGTAAATATTATTTTGATTTTTTAAACAAACTTAATAAAATTATTTTTTAATAGTTAAAACTACTTAGCTTTAAGAATTTTAAAAATAGAGATATATTATAATATAACTTAAATATGTTATGTTTTAAGCTAAAACTATACTATTTTAGCTAGTATATTAAGTTTAGATATTTATTACTTTAACTTTATATTAATATTATTATATGTTTAAGTTAAACTAATATTTTTACTATTTAAGCAAGCTTTTATTTAAAACTTTTTAATAATATAATTATTTTATTTTTAATATAAGCTAATATTTAAAATATTTTATAAATATAAATGTATTATTATTATTATTAAAATAAATATATTTTTATTTTAAATATTTTATTAGCAGCTTAACATATTTTTAAAATAATATTTATTATAAGTTTACTTATCTAGCACTTTTAAAGCAAACTACTTATTTAATTATTTAAGCTTACTTAATACTATTATAAAAAAACTGTTAAATATACTATAAAGATACTTTTTTACTTTTAATAAAATTATATATATTTTATTTTTATATTACTATTTTAGTGCATCTTTAAGATTTTAAAATACAATAAGCTAAAATACTTAATTTTAGCTCAATTATTTATTAAACTTAAATACTTATTTTTAACTTAAGCTTATAAGTAATTAAAAAGTTTATTTTTAATTTAAAAGCAAACTAAAAAATATATATTCTGTATATGCAAATTTAAACCTAATTAATACCAAAATTTAACACAATACTTAAATTATTGTATTAAAACTATAGTACCAATTTTTTATTTGTTTATTCTTATTTTATATAATGTGAACAAAAAGTAGTTTTACATTTACATAAATGTTTAACTGCTACTATATATTCATTAACTTATTTAATAGATAGAGTATAATTAGTTTTATATGGTTTTTATTGAACTTGTCTAATATTTATTTATATTTTAAGTGTAAAGGATTTAGTTTTTTGCAGCCAGATAGTATTAATTTTTTTAGATATAACTCTAAATTATACTTTTTATTTACAATAAAATTCTGAAAAGGCAAAAATGATGTAGTAGAGAACTACAAGTATAATCTTATAAATAGGGTGACTTATATAATCTTGTTTTACAGATATGTATTATGTAATAAAATAAAAAACTTAGGTAATAGAATTAGACATTTAATATATTTAAAAAAGTCAAAAAATTAAAAATTTTATTTATACATATAATTAAAAGTCTTAGTATCAAAAGTATCTTCAACCATAGCATTAAAAGGAACCATTAGATCTTTTACATTTACAGATTTCTTAAATTCATCCCCATCATATTTAAAAAAGTTTCGCTTCGAATCCTTTTCTTGCCATTTCGCCCATCTATAATCGACATAAGTATGTACTAAGTAGAAAAGTGGATCCAAAGGACCATATTTGTATCCAAAATCGTATTCAAACCCACCAACATTTAAATGAACTTGTCTATGTAAAATTTCTAATTTCGATCCGAATTCGGAAAATTTTAAAGAAAGAGAAGCTTCATCCAACTCCTTAGAACCCGGTAATTTACTAATTTCTGTGATGTTATCGAACTTACGTGCTAGGTAATGTTCTTTAGGGTAGTTGTACATGGTATTTTTAAAAGCTCCGGTAGTGAGTTGATACTTTAATTTGGGGTCACCACAACTACCTAAGAATCCATTGGAAAATATCGAATTTAAATGTGGTTTATCACTTAATTTAGTCCAATCCCAGTAAGGTAGAGTAATTTCAGGGTTGTGTTCTTGTAACATGGTTTCAAATTTGTTTAAAAATAGACGGTGCCAAGGGTAAAATGCTGGGGAGCCAGAAAAGCTTTCGAATTTTTCAAAGTATAGTTTAGCAAGCTCTTCGTAAGGTGATAGTTGGTTAGGGGCGGGTTTAGCCATAGTTGCTTTTATAACTTTGATAAATTCATGTATTTCAGCTTTAGTTAACGTATCTACATCAACTCGAAATTTTGTAGGTCGGTTTGATGATTGACTAAAAAAATGGGATAATGAAGAAAGTAATAGTAAAATTTGTATATAAATTCTCATGATAGATTAAGATTAAAATAAAAAGATAACATTTGATCTACTATTTAAGAGATTTTACACACCCTACGATTTAATATTTTAGTATATTAAATATAAATAAAATGCCTTCTTTAGTATTTAAAAGTGGGGTTATTATCTCATGTTTGTTTGACATCCAATTTTGAGTTCTTTCTGCTGTATGTGTACCTGTTCTGATATTGTAAATTGGTTTAAGGGTTTAAGCAACACAAAATTTAATCAGAATTTAGCTTTTTTTAAATCTACCCCCACATAAACTAAAAAGTTGGGGTCTATAGTTTTTGTCCTGCTAAAAATTCCAAACTGATAAATCTATCAAAGTGCTCATTATATCGAACAAATATATTAAGGAAATTAATATAATATGGCTCAAAACTTTGGATTGGACTACTTTTAATTGCTTTCGTATAATTTCAAGCTTTTGTCAGATAATCAGAAAGGAATAAGTAAAGTTTCCAGTTGTTGGATTTCGCTTTGCTGGGGTTAAAATAAAATGCTTACGTCATACTAATTCAAAATGTAACTTGAACTTAAATACTATTTTTAAAAGTTAAAATTTCGAAACACTTATACTATTGATTTTTACGAATCGGATGTTTGAAAAAGGAGAAGTAGAAGAGATTCAATTAACTTCGATTGATGCAATACAAAGTAGATGGTCTTGTAGTAATTTGGGATATTTAAAGGATAAGTACTGTAGCTTATATTTAGATACTTTAGAAAAGAAAAAGTTTGTAAAATCACCCATAATCAACAGAGGTATTCTTTAGATTAATATTTAATATCAAATTATGTTTTTATAGGAACGTATTTAAGAAATTATTTTATTGAAGATTATATAAGAAAGTTTTTGTTTAAATTTAAAGATCAAAATAAACAGATAATTAATTTAGGTTGTGGATTCGATACTAAATACTTACTTTTAAAAGTACGTTTATTTTATCTACTTTTATATTCAACGGTTTTTTGTTTTAGGATGAAATAGAATTACCTACCAATTTCAAATTTTTCGAAGTGGATTATATCGATATTGTTAAACTGAAATTCGATACTATTCAAAGTTCAAAAATATTAAGTGAGAAATACAATTTGGAAAAAACAAGTAACTTAATAACTTTAAAAATACTTAGTTTATTTTTAGATGATAGTGATCCATACCTATCTAAAGATTACAGTTTAATTAGTGGAGACCTACACCAATTCCAACAACAAGTTTTACCTAAACTTTTAGCTACTGGATTCGATATAAAGTAAATTACTTTAAACAATATTTAAACTAACTCTATTTAAATTATATAGTTTACCTACTTTAGTTGTAGCAGAATGTTTATTTGTATACATGAATCCAACAAAAGTTAACGAATTGCTAGAATATTTTCAAAAGGAGATTAAGCTATGTCAAGTTTTAAGTTACGATATGGTACTGGAGCCAAAATTTAAACCTTTTGGTAATATGATGGTAACCAACTTAAAAGTAATTTTATTTTATTTACACAATCATATAAATTTAAATCATATTTTCTGTAGAGGAGGGGTTTAAATTTATACGGGTTGGAAAATTATGGAACTAAAAAGCAACAGTTAAACAGATATTTAAATTTAAACTATAAAGTTATTGAATTCAATTCAATTATGGATATCTATACTAATCTAGATAGAGATACCAAACTTTGGTTAGATTCTATTGAAAAGTTGGATGAAGTTGAAGAATGGTTTATGTTGGCTTCTCATTATGCTATAGCCTATTTTACTAATCAATAAAAATAACAATACCTCCTTTTTTTACTTTAAATACCCTTTTTCGTTTTAAATTACATTTCCCTTTCCTATAAAAATAAAACTGCATAGAAAAATATATAAGATCTTAATTATATGAAAAGCATTTATAACTTTGATTTTTGATAGTAAAAACTGATATAAAGTTAAATAAATAAAGTTACTAATAAATTTTATTTTATCAACTATTTCAAATGATAAAATAATTTAAAATTAAGGTTAAACTTCTATTTAGATATATATCAATTCTCTTTAAAAAGTAAATCAAATTTCTAAAAAAAAAATTTAAAAAATTAAAAGACAATATATATAATTATTAAATGTATAAAAAATAATTACAAAATATCAAATATAAAATTTAATTTTTTTAAATAAAAAGTAATATAATTTATTAGCAATAATATACATTTATATACATATATATATTAGAATAGACTTGATAGAATTAATATATACTATATTTATTTTTTGTTTATTTTAGTTAATATATTATTTATTTTTTAATATAGTATACTAAAAAAATTAAAATTAAAAAATAAGTATAATATTTTGTAAAAGCTTTAATTTAATCTAATTTAAGCAATTAGATTTTAACAAAAATAATGTTAAAGTTTTAAATATATAATTAATTTAATTAAAAAATTATTATAAAAAAGTTTATATAAAGTATAGTAAATATTAATATAATATTTTTAGTATAATTTTAATAAAAACTAATATTATTTTAAATATAATTAAAGTTAATTAAAATAAATATATTAAGCCTATTATACTTAAATTAAATAGCTTAATTATTTAAAGAATTTTAAAATATATTTATTTATATAAGCTTTATTATATATTTAATTTAATTTTATATAATAAAGTATAATTAATTATTAACTTAAATAGTTATTTTTAAAATTACTTTTAATCTAGTTTAGCAAGTTTATTACTAACATTTTTAAATATAAAAAAATATAAAATAAAATTTTTATTTATTAAGTTATAAATTTTTTTTTAAAGTTTTTAAAAAGTAGCTAAATTATATTATATATTATTAAAAATTTAAGCTAAAATTTTCAAATATATCTACTTTATTTAAAATAAATATTTATAAAAGTTAGCTAAAGTAAAAAAAGCAATATAATATTAAAAAAGTTTATATAATTAAAATAAGTTAAATTTAATAGCTTTACTACTTTAAAAAGCCTTTAATAAAAATAAAAATGCTTTTTTAAACTAAAAAAGTAAAAATAATAATAAGCTAAATATCTATTTATATTTAATAAGTTTAGCTATTTAGTAATAATTTAAATAATAAATTACTATTTATAAATATAAAAAAAAATTATTAAAATAAAATAAAGATTATATATTAGCTATAAATTTTTTATTGTGATGTTCCATCACTCAGCAACTTTATAAGTTGCTGACTTAATGATCATTTTCATCATTTTTTATCATCTTTTTCAAGCTTACTTGATTTTCATCATTTTCTCTTCTATTTTCAGATGACAAAATTACTTAAATCCATTTTGATGATTTAATCAAAAATTTGAACAAAGAATAATTCTTTGTTTCATTATTCTCACTCAAAAACTTATAAGTTCAACATCTATAAACAAGTTTAGTACAGCTGCCAGCACTAAATAACAAAGAACTTTACCTTACTAACATTTAACAAACCACAACTGCCAACAACTCAACCTATTATAAAACCATTTCTATTGTACTGAATTGCACAAAAAGTTACCTCTGCCATATAATAGTAAGACATTTACATTTGTTTCTTGTTTTTATTTTATTTTTATTTTTCTGTTTTGTTGAAGATGTGGAAGCTGTTCAAAATTGCAGATGTTTTTATCTTTTTCTTCAAATCCTTTATGTAGGATTTAGTTGCCTTTTTACTACCGAATGGTTTGCGGTCCTTGCAGCCATTGCTACCCACAACCTTAACTATTTATAAACACATGTTGATTTTACTACTGAATCTTTACTGATCTCACTTGTCTACATTACTTACTAGGCATTTACATTTATTGCTACTATGATTGATAATAAAATTGATTTTACTCTATTGCTATCTACTAACTTTTTTATACAAATGCTCATATTTATTACTACCTCTACATTATAGTATTTTATACTGCATAATGTAAATATTACCACTAATGTTACACCAAAGACTGGATATTATATTTACTATTTAAAAAATAAATAATTATATTTTTTAAATTTAAATTTAAATTAATACTTAATATTTAGCTTAATTTTAATTATAATATATAAAAATATATAAAAGTTTATTAAATTATTAAAAAAAATAAGTTATTTTTTATTTTTAAATATTTAAAAAGCTATTAAATATTTAGAATTATTAATAAATTATATATTAAGTTTATTATAATAATTAAAGTATTATAATTAATAATAAGTAATATTATTATTTATTTATTATTAATAGTATTATTTTTAAAAAAGTTAAGTTTTAAGCCTAATATTATAAAGTTTGCAAAACTTTGAATTTTTTATAAAAAAATATAAAAGGAATAAAATTTTAATTAAATAAATTTAGTTAGATATATAAATACTAAATTTTATTATATTAATTTTAATTTTTTACTATTATCTTTTTTAACTACTTTTTTAATTAAATAGTTAAAATATAATTAGATTAAATTAATATTTTATTTTTAAAAATACTTTGCTACTTAATAAGTTAAATAACATAATAACAAAAGCATAAAAGCATATTTACTAAAAATATTAATTTTAGTTATTAAAATTGCTATATATACTTATATTAACTTTTTTAGCTATAATATAAAGTAAAATAAAAATAAATTAAATATAGTACTGCTTATTTAAAATAATAAGTATTTTTAATTAATTATTATTATTATATTTAGCTTATTTAATATAATAGGTGCTAAATTAGTTATTTTTCTATCTTTTATTAGTTTTTAGACTTTTATACTTAATAATTTTATTAAAAAATAGTTTTATTAAATATAGTATTAATATAGCTTTATGTAAGCTATTTTTTTTTCAAAATTTGCTTTACTTTTTTTAAATCCTTTTACTAACTATTTTATTTAGTAGTTATTTTTAGCTTTTTTAGCTTACTGTTTTTATCAACTTAAAATACTTAAATATAACTAAATCAATTATTTATTATAATATTTTATTGCTTTATTAAAAATTAAACTAGTTTAAAAATTAGGTTTTTATAATTTTACTTTTTTAAAAGTTTTATTTTTATCTTTTAAACTTAATTAGTAATTTTATTATTATATTTAGTACTTATACTATTATTATTAAATTAATAGTACTTTTTTTATAACTTTAAAGTTTAATAAATTAATTTAACAAATTAGTATATTAATATAGTATATTAAATAATAGTTTAATTAATAATCTTAATTATAAATAAATTAAAAAAGCTTGCTTAAATAAGTTTATTTAAGTATAGTTTAATTTATTTTAGTAATAAAATTAAAATTTATTGTTTTTATTTTAATTTTTAATTTTTAATTAGTTATTATTATAAAGTAATTTATTTAAGTTTTAAATTATAAAAGTTAACTAATACTTTTATTATTATAACTATATTTTATTATAACAAATATATATAATTATAATTTTAAGCTATTTTATATAATTTTTTAATTAATTAAAAATATCTAATAATTTTTTAT
Organism: Capillidium rhysosporum; assembly: GCA_037055185.1. Taxonomy (NCBI): domain Eukaryota; kingdom Fungi; phylum Entomophthoromycota; class Entomophthoromycetes; order Entomophthorales; family Capillidiaceae; genus Capillidium; species Capillidium rhysosporum. The sequence goes on along the minus strand of JAWQFY010000578.1, from coordinate 12,375 downwards.
TTTTATTTAAATTAATTAAAATTATAAATTTGTAAATTATTTTTTTTAATACTTTTTTTATAAATATTAAAATTATTATAAAATAGAAATAAAAAGTTAAATATACTATTATTATTAAATATAATATATTTTATTTAATTTTATAAAATATTAATAAAAACAAAATTATAAAATTATAATTAGTTAATAATAAGTAAAAAATTGTATAATAAAAATTAAGTTAATAAAATTAGCTAAAAATAAATAAATAAAATTTATTTATTTTATATATATTAAAAGTATATTTTATTAAATACTATTAAAAATTTAAAGTTTTTAAAAGTATATTAATTATTTTATTATAAATATATATTATTAAAAATTTATATATTATAATGTATTTAAATAATAATTAAATTTTTATATATTTTTTAGCAGTTAATTTTTTTAAAGTATATTACTATAATAATATTATAAATATATATTAAAATTTTAGTAAAATTATTTATATAGTATTAGTATATCTAAATACTAAAAAAACTAAAAATTTTATTATATAATTATAAAAAAAAATTTAAAAAATAGCTTATATTAAACTTATTTAAATTTAATAAAGTTAAAATATTAGCTTAATTTACTTAATATAGTAAGGTAAATCTAATTTAAATATAAGCTTAAATATTTAAAGCTACTTTTTTATAATATTATATTCTATATAAAATTAAATAATTTTATAATTATTAAAAATTAAAAATTAAAAAATTATATTTTGTCTTTTTTATATAGTAGAATAATAATAATATTTTTTTATAAAATTATATTAAATATATCTAAATTTATAAAAATATATAAAAATATATAATTTATAAAAAATGCTAGTAAAGCTAATTTAAAAATTTATAAATAGTTATAAAAAATATTAATTATAAGCTAAAAGTATTAATAAAGTAGTTAAAGCTTAAAAAATTAATATAAATATACTTTTTTTTTAAATTATTATAATAAAATTTTTATATTAAGTTTAGTAAAATATTTTATAAGTTTTAAATTTAAATAAAAAAACATAATAAACAATCTTTATTTATTTAGTTAAAATTTAATTATATAAAGTTTTTAAAATTTTAGCTAATTTTATTAGCTTAATTTTTTTTATTTAAGTATTTTTTTAAATAAACTTGTTTTAAAAATTGCTGATTTCATATATATAAGTAAACTTAAATTTTATAATTTTAAATAGTGATAATATGCAATATAGTAGCTCAACTAGAATTTTTCAACTTATAGTATATTTAATATAAAATACAATTCTATTATGTTATTATATATAATTTTATAGCTTATTTTTAGTAATTATATATATAGTTATTTCCTTTAATAGTCAAATGTTTGCTTCTAAAAAGTAGGTGATATAGGAATAAATCTATTAATAATTGCTAAATTTTTATTTTTATTTTTTAAATATATAGTATTAGATATAATGTTTTATTAAAAAGGATAAAAGTATAAAAAAACTTTATACAAATAAATTAATTTTATTAATGAGGATTGTAAAGTTTTGTAGTTATTTTTGGTATATATGTAATGTTAATTACTATGATGTAAATCTCTAAATTTTAATGTTAAGCAAAATCATATAGTATCTTTATGTTACAAATACTAGATTATATATAACCAATTTTGACCAGCTAAAACAGATTCAATATTCTACCTTGTTTTAAGTATAACACACAAAATTGTGAAAACAAAACTATACTATATAAATGACATATATATTATGTTTAAATAAACACCTATTTATATATTTTTGAATTGATAGCTTCTATTTTATTCTTATTTTTGCGTATTTGTTTTATTATAGAATATTATTACGAATTGGATTCACTAAAATAAAACTCTACACAACACTACAAAGTGGAATTAATTAATACTTTTAATTATATTTTTGGTTTTTTAGTTTACTTAAACAGTTTACAGGCCTGTTTCATCTATTTTCATTAGTATTTTTGTAAACCATGATTTCTCATAAAAGAAATTTAATCTTTTAAATTACAAAATTTAGAACACTAATTTTAGTTATATCAAAAGGTCTACTTTATTTGTACCAAAATTGTTAATATAATAATTTATTAACTAAGAACTTATTTAAAAGTAAAAACATGTATAAATCTAATATAAGGAAATTTAGTACTTAACAAAAGCCAGAGAATTCAATTAACACATATATTTATTTATACACTTAAGTAAACTTAGGTGTCTGTTTGCACAATTCTAAAGTACCTACTACATCTTTGACTTCAGGCAAGCTATAAAAATCGGTAAAGTATTTTGTGACGTTAGGGTACTGATTACGGAACTCTTCATCCATATAAAGTTTGTAGGCGTTCTCCATATTGATAGCGACTACTACATCCGCGATGGTAGGTTTATCACCAAGTAAGTATTTCTTACCAGTTAGTTCGGCATCGAGGAACTCTAAACTTTTCTTAAGTCTATCAAGGAACCATTTATGATGTTTCTCTTCGTATTCAACGTATCCTAATATAGGTAGAGTTATGTACTCTGCAGCAGGTGCAAGTTGTGTTTCGGAGTGGAGTATGTATTGGTCAATTTTAGATTTTTCAGCCAAGTTACCACCTATAAAGTTAGGGTCTTTACTCATATAAGCGACTAATGTTTAAGATGTAAAAATTAGTATTGAAAATATATGTATAGTTTACAATGCAGAGCTATAGCTGTACTTTCGACTAAGGTAAAGTTACCATCAGCCGATAGGAAAGCTGGTATCTGCCCCAACGGGAAATTTTTCTTAAATTCGGGAGTGACATTATCAACTCCAAACTTAAAGTTTGGATTGTAGTCAACCTCTACTCCGGCAAACTTAGCTGCTACTAAAGGTTTATGAAGACGAAAGTATTTGACACCGTACAGTTTCTAAAATTGGATGTAAGTTATCACTAATAATATTGTTCTCACTTACACCAACAGACATTTTTAAAAATATTTAATAGTTTTTTATTAAATCGAATCGTACATCGATATTTATATATGTGACCTTGTCTAATAATTGCTTACGTAGTCCTATCACCATCCTTTAAGTTGTATAAGGGGATGAAATGTACTAGAATATTCGTATAAACACTTTAAATATGTTTGATAGTATTAATATTCTGGAATACCACTTATAGCGTATCGTTGGTATGATTCTCGGTTGAAGATTGGATATATCTATAAAATCTATAATTATGCTTAGACCGGTGTAACAATCTTGTTTCAATATATTACTAATATAACAGACAAAACCTAAATAATTTGTTCAGTTAAAGTCGGACACTTACCTTCCGAAGTATAGGCAAGTTCGATTCATTAGGCTACTAGTTCTAAAATCCCATTGGTCTATTTGAAAACCAAACCTATTCAATCAGTTGGATCAGTACAATAAAGGTAAATGAGAAGACTGTTAAATTATACAATGAAGAAGGTGAAACGCCTTTTTTACCAAGTTAATAAAAATAATAAGTTGCAATGAGTACCCCAAGTTCACTTAAATCGGATGCCGATTTAGAAAGCAGTCCAAGTAAGAAGGATACCGAAACGAATTCCAACTTAAATTTAAGTGAAGATAAAAGTATCGACGACTTGAATGAGGATGACTTTATTAACGAAGATGAAGAAAATGAATTTGAAAATGAGAATGAAGAAGGTGAAGAGCAAAGCAACCCAAGTCCAACTATACTAAGGATCAAAATCAAACCAAGAGCGAGTAAAACTAAATCTACTAAAAATAAAGCTAAACCCAAATCTAAAAATAAAACCAAAACTAAAGGTAAACGTAAGGAGGAGGAAGAGGATCTTAGCGATAGTGAAGAAGAGAAAACCAACGAGTCTTTAAAAAATTTAAACCTGACGCGTAGGCAACGTGCTAAATACTTAGAAGAGTATGACGAAGAGTTGGTTCAGTTGGAAGAAATATCTAAAAAGAAATTTTTAACCGAAGAAGAGCAACAACTTAAAAGAAGTGAAGTTTCTAGGAGAAGGAAACATCAATCCGCTCAAAAACTTGAACAGAACAAGAAAGATACTATTAACAAACTTCTTCGTAGACAAGCTAACAAGAAATCGAAATTAGATAACCTATCGGAACAGCAAGAAACTGAAATTGAAACTAACAAAGTTGATAATGAAAAAGTTCGCTTCTCGTATCTCAACGATAATACCGTTTTACTTTCGGTTCCAGAAAATTTAATTGCTACTATAGATAACTTATCGGGAACTATTCACTATCCCGATTTGAAGGGTAGGAAGTGTATGGTGAAAGGATGTGGTAAACTTAAAAAATATCAGCATCCCAAATCTATGTTGATCAGCTGTTCTTTCCAACATTATAAGCTTCTGTTATGAGCATAAAATTTATTTTATAGGAAAATATTTCGAACTTTTCAAAAAATTTAAATGCTAGAATAGTACAATGTTGAAAAATATCAAGAGTTTATATATTGAAAGTATATAAAATGCTAATTACACTTATCTAAATTTATATCTAATAAACCTATTTTTCAATTATAATGTTTTTAAACTTTTTATAAGTTTATCCAGAATTGATTTGTTGAGATTTAATTTGTAAAACATAGATTTTAGATAACATTTTTATTTATAAATTTATTAGTTAGATTTATAAATTACAAACCTAATTATTATTTAATATATTTTTTAATTTAAACCACATTTTTTTATATAAACCTTCTAATTTTAACTTAAAATTTAGCTCTAGAAACTTTATTTGATTTTTTAACAGCTTTAAAAAAAGTGTAGTATGTAAGTTGCAATACTTAGATCTTCAGCTGAGAGTTATAAAAGGTTGGATTTCTTAAAAAGAGAAAAGTTATAAAGACTGAAAGTTTAAATAAATATAATTTGAGCTAAAAAGTCAAGATAGAGTATAAGGTAAAGGAAAAGGTTTATTATATAGTTTTTAAAGCAGATAGTTACTAATAAATCTATAAAAACTATATTGTTTTATTAAAAAAAATATTTTTCTAATTTTATAAATAAAGTAAATTTTTTAAAAGTAAGAAAATTTTCTTAAAGCTACTATAGCAATTAGAAATATTAATTATATATTTTATTAAAATTAGATAATATTTAATAAAATAGTGGATAAGCTTTTAGTATTAGCAGTACTAATAATAATAATAATAAATTAAAAAAAGCAAAAATTTAGCTAGATTTATATATATAAATTATTTGAAAAGTTATTTCTATTTTTAATAAAGCAATTATTTTTTTAAAGCTATTTTTAAGTAATTTTTTATTATAATTAACATTTATAACTTTTAAAAGATAGTAGTATTTTATTTTATTATTTTTATTTAATAAAGTGCTTAATTTACTAGTAAATATTTTAATTAAAATAAGAAAAAAAAGCTATATTTTTTTTAAAATAAGCATTTTTTTAAACTTATTCTAAATTAAAAGTAATATTATAGCTAATAAAAATCTATTTAAAATTTAAAAATTCTTTAGTAATTCTTTAATAAATTTTATTATTATAAAAACTCTATTTTAGAAATTTTTATCTAGCTAGTATTTAAAAATAAAAGTTTAAAAAATTTTATAAAAAAAATAATATAAATTTTTTTAATAAAAATAAATAATTTAATATTTAAAACTTTATAACTTATAAAATTAATTTATTAAATTTAGGCTTAATTATTAAATCTTGGTATTTTTATTTTATTAAAACTTAAATTACTTTTTAGTTATTTTTTTTTTAAATAATTAAATAATTATTTTAAATATTAATTTTTATTTATAAAAATATTATATAAATAAAATAAATTATAATTTATTTAAAATTAATATTTATATAGCTCTAATAATTAAAAAGCTATAGTTTTAGTAAAATTTTTAAATAAATTAGAGTATATAAAACTGTTATAATTATTATTAACTTTATTAAATATAAACTATTTTTTATTAATTTTTATTTAATTTAAATTATTAAATGTTATTAAATTTTTTACATTTTTTTAAAATCATATTTATTATATAATTTTTTAAATAAAAAAAATCCTTTATTTTTATTTTTTATTTTTAAAAAAAGGTAGTTTAAATTAAAAATAATTTAAATTTATTTACCAAAATTATTCTAAATTTTCAAATTTTAATATAAATATATCTACTTATAAGTTTAATTTATAAGTATTCTATTAAGCTTTTTTAAACTACTTTTTTATATTTTATAATTACTATAATTATTTTAACTTTTAAATTTTTAAGTTTAACTTTTTTAAAATAAATATGTAATATATTTTAAAAAATAATAGTTAATTATTTAAAAATAAAAAATGACTTATTAAAGCTACTAAAATATTAAAAAAAATAAATATAGTATTTTTTATTAATTAAATAACTATTTTAGCTAAAATTATTATATTATGATTGTTAGAAATTTTGTTTTACTTTATTACTTAATGCTATAAATATCAGTATATTTAACTACTAGTAGAAATACTATACTAACTAAAGTAATAGTATAAAATGTTTACCTTATTTACAAAACTACATATATATACATTTCCTTATTTTTTATTAGTTTAAAATTTTTTAATTGCTAATTTTCTTAGTTTTTATTTACTTAAACCAACATTAATTATAGTAGTAAGTTTAAATAAATTTTATAAGTGGAAATTTCTATTTAATTGTTTTGTAAAGTACCTACCTAATACATTTGTTAACAAAGTTAATAATATTATAAATAGCAACATATTTCTAACTTTACTTTTAATTCACCTTAAAGTTATTATAACTTAATTGATTGTGAACTTAAACTATAACAATTACTCTAATAATAAATAAAATTATAAATTTTAAAATTAAAAATTAGCTTGAAAGTTTTGCTATTATAACAAATATTTATCCAACTGCAGCTACACTTTTGCTTTATAGTTATTTAGTTTTATAAATAATGTGTATAGGAAGCATAGCAAGTAGTACACTTTACTTATTAACGAAATATATTCAGTTAATTATGTACATACGTTTAAAAATTAGTTGAAAAGTTACGTTTTCTACTTTTTAATATGGACTCTTCCTTAATTAATATGATCAACTGTCACTACCAGTTACAACGAAAAGGAGTTGGAAAATATTTAAGAACATGTGGTTAATTTTTAGAACAATAGAAACTGTATGGAATAAATATTGCTATATAACTATTGATTTATAATATTTTCGAAAGATAAATTTACTAATAATGTAAATATTATTATTCAAAAATATATAATATAAGCATGATTTGGTTTTGTATTTAAAATTTAGGTTCCTGTTTACATAACTCTACCGAACCTACAACTTCTTTGACCTTTTCCAAGCCATAAAAATGCTGAAAATATTTGGTGACGTTTGGGTACTCATTACGGTACTGTTCATCCATATGATACTTGTAAGCTGGCTCTAAATCAGTTGCAACGATTACGTCAGCAATAGTAACATCCTCACCAACCAAATAAAGTTTACCGTTTAAAACTTTATCCAAGTAAGCCAAACTCTTTTTAAGTTTCTGGTTGGATATATTGTAAGAATTTTCGTTGTAAGGTACCCCTCCTTTAACAAACATAGTCATTCCTAAAATAGCAGGTAAAAGTTGAGTCTCAGCATGAAATATAAATTGGTTTATTAACGCCTTCTCATGCACATTAGCACCGTTAAAATGAATATCTTTACTCATATTAGCAACTAATATACCGGTTTTAAAAAAGTTAGTAAGGTTGATATACTCCAAAATTACAATGTAAAGCTATAGCTGAGCTTTCAGCTAGCAATAATTTACCATCGGCCGATTCAAAAGTTGGGATCTGACTTAATGGAAATTTACTCTTGTAGACTGCCGTTAAGTTATCTACTCCGTACTGAAAATTTAAGTCGAAATCTACTTCTACTTCGGAATACTTTGCTGCTATTAATAATTTATGGATACGGAAGTACCCTTTGGAGCTGTTTATTTTCTAAAGTTTGGTAAATCAAGTGTTTGTAAAAACTAACTTTACTTACTCCAATCGACATGTAACAATCCTTCACTCTTATATTTTTGAACTGTAAATTTTCATTATTAATGAAACACTCTTTTTTATTGTGATGACGTGTCACTATTTTACAAAATTTACCAGAAATTTATAAAACAGGAGCAAAAGCAACAAGTTTGTAAATAAAATTTGGACGAAAAGTTTCCATATAATGGTAAAAAGTAGAATACTATTCACTAACAATTTAATATAGAGAATAATATAATGATATATTTAAAATACATGTATATTTTTATTGATTAAAAATTTATTTTTCCTATAAATACAGCAAAATATTGTAAGCATTTATGTAAATAAAAATAAAAAGATACTATGAACAATCTCTACTTTAAAACAGATATTAAAACTTATTTCACTTCACTACTGTTATAATTTTTAGGTAAAATATTGTTAGAATAAAAGTTGAACTGAAAGGTATTTTTTTAATAGAATACTAAAATATTTATAAATTATCAAAAAATTATAATTTTAAGATAATATTTTGTTTATTTATAATTAAAATTTAGAAATATGTATACATAGATCTATAATGTCTATCACATATTTGACTTTATCTGAATATTAAAAGTTGATGAAGTATATAATAAAATTTTAAAGTTGATTACGCTGTTATTTATTTATGTAAATGTAAACTGTAAAGTAACTACAGCTCTTATATCGGCAACGGTATGCTCATCTTCAACTAAATATTTCGTATCTAAATTAAGCTTTTATCAAGTTATTCAAATAATAATAAAAACCATCCTAAGAAAATTAATTTCAAGTAAAAGTCGCATCTCGGAATGGAAAATGTATTTATTAATCCTTCACTTTAAATTTAAGTTAGCATTTTTGAACTGTTCGTCAAGGCTTAAATTTACAGTTGCTAGTAACCATTTAGAAATAAGTTGTTAGTATACGATACAACACAAGACAATAATTGTGCTTTCTACTAAAAGTAAATCACTCTCAATCGATCTAATAGCCGTTGTTTAACAAAATATAAATTTACATTTAATACAAGGCTACATTATCTACTCCATATCAAAAAGTGACTTCCTAATCTATCTGTACATCTGTAAGCTTTAGTGCAATTAATAGTTTTAAAATTAGCGAATATCCTTTTACAGCGTATACCTTTTAAAAGTTAATAAGTTAATTTCAATTTTAACATTTCTATTCTAACCATACATAATCAATTTCTTTACTTTTTTAAATGCATTAGAAATCATTCGATACATTCCTGCTTACTATAGCCTATGGTTGAAAAATATCCAACTTTAATAGAAATAGCAGCTTCTGTTAACTTATCTATCAACACCAACAGTTTAAAATAAAAAGCAATAATTCAGATATTTATATCGGATACAATGATATAATTAAAAATAAGCGCAATAAGTTTTACTTTGGTCATTTTTATTCCAACCTAAATTTTAGATTTTGAAAAAAAAAAGTTGGTTTATATACTTTTATACAGTATCTTTATGCCAACATTGGAACATTTAGATGATAAAAGTTTGTATGTATACATAATTAATTGGTATAAATTTTTTGGTAGTATTTATAAGTTAACTTTAAAAAATGTGTTCCTAATTGTAGAAAAACTATAACAAATAGAGCTCTAAATATTTGAATTTTAAATTTTAAGTATAAGCTAATTTAAAAAAAATTAAAATCACAATAGGTTAAAATAAAACCTAATTAGTTAGTGTATACCTTTTATATAGGTAAATATAGTAAATATACAATTGCTTTAAAACATTCTTTTGTATATAGCATGTGACAACTGATTGATTCTTTTAATTATAAGCTAATTAGTTAACTAATTCTATTTAATTGGTTTTTCTTTTATATAGAATTAAACTTTAACTCTACTTAATTATTTTAGTTTCTAATTAATTAAATTTATTTTAATTAGCTTATTTAACTGATATTTATTAAGTAATGGCTTATAAGTGTTATATAAACTATTTAATTAAAATAAGATAAATATCTATATATAAATTAACATTAAATAAAAATGCAAAAATTAAAACTTTAAAAGTGAAAAGCTTTTTAAATATAAAAAAGATATAACTAGTAATAAATTTATTTAAATAAATTATAAGTAATAGTTTAATAAAAAATTAATGTAAAAACTATATAAAATAACTAATAATAAAGAAAAAAAGTATATTAGTATAATTTAGACATTAAAATAGAATATATATATATAATAATAAAAAGGTTTAGTATTTATAAAAAAAAACTAATTTTTAAAGTTTTAAAATAAAGATATAAATTATAATCTTATAAATTTTCTTTTTAAAGTAAAATAAAAATTATATTAGCTAAATATATTATAAAATATATATATAAATTAAGTTTATTTTAGAAATAAATATACTATTAGTAATTATTATATTATTAACTAAATATATAAACTAAATAAATTTCAATTTTAATTAATTTATAAAACTTTATTATTAAATTTTAAATTTTTTTATTAAAGTAATTTTTAAAAATATAATAAGTTATTAAAAGAAAAAAAATCATTATATTTTATAGAAAATTAAATAACTATAAAATTATAAAATTATAAAATTTAAACTATTAATAAAAACAATATTAAATTTATTTTATATAATAATACTTAAAATTTAGAAATTTTTTAACTAATATTTATAATTTTTAAAATATATTATTAAAATAATAATATATATAATTAAAGTTTAATAAAATATTAGTATAATATTAATATATTTATATGCTAAAAAAGCTATAATTTTTAATATTTAAATATATTAAAAATAAAATAAAACAACTTATACTATATTTATAAAATAAGTAAAATAGTGAATAATTAAATTAATAACTATTAAAATTATAATCATTAAGAATATTATAAAATTATACTATAAAGTAATATAGTTATATAGCTAGTAATATATTTAAAGTTAATAAATATTTAATTTTTATTTTTTAATCTATATTTAAAAAATGAATAAATATAAAAATACTAATATATTTATTATATTAATATATTTATAATTAGCTTAAATAGATAGTAAAATATATTATATTAGAGTAATATCTTAGTATACTACTTTAAATTTTAAAATTGCTAAAATACTAGTTAACTTATTTAGCTATATTAAATAAATTTAATTTAAAAAAATGTATATAATTTTATAGTTTATAATATTATAAAGTACTAAATATAGTAAAGTAAAATATAATATAATATTTTTATTTATTTATAATTTTATTACTAAGCTAGAAATTTTTTTAAATATAGTTAAAATTAAATAATATATTAGCTAAGTAAACTTTTAAAGCTTTATTTTAATATTATAAGATAATATTAAAATAATTTAAAAAAAGTTAATATAATATAAAAGCTCTATTTTTATACTAAAAGTATTTTTTATATAAAAACACTTATAAAATATACTAACTATTTAAATTTATATAATATAGCTATATAAATAGAATATATATATTTATAGTTATAAATATTAGCTATATAGCAGATTTTAACTTTTGAATATTTAATATAATAAAGTTAATATTTAAAACTATATTTTAAAAAGTATAAAAATAGATAATATATTAAATATAAATTATTTTAATAGTTATATTATAAGTTTTTAAATAAAGAATATTTACAAAATTATTATTTTATTTTAAAATATATTTTATTATATAATAGCAAAGTTGCTAATTTTTTATTACTATAATTATTAAAAAAATATAATATTTAATATACTATATATATATAAAATACTAGTATTTTACTTTTTATTCAATTTTATTATATAAAACTATATATACTATAAATTTTAAACTAATTAAAAATATTAAAAAAATTATCAAAAATATATATATTTTTTATATAGTAAAAAAAAATTTTAAAAAAAATTAAAAAAATTAAAATTTTATATAATAAATACTATATTAATAAATTTAATTAAAAAAATATAAATAGTCTATAATTTTTTTTACTATAATAATAAAGCTTATAATTTATAATTTATAATTATTTAAACTTAACTTAAAAATAAAAATATATTAATATATAAAAAACTTTTTTTTATATAATAAAAAAAAATATAATATTAACTTTTTAAATAAAATATTATCTTATTTTAATTATAATAGTTTAAATTTTATTATTTACTTTTAAATTAAAATTGGCTATTTTTAAATATAACTATTTATTTATTTAATAGTTAATAGTTATAAATTAGTATTTAATTACTTATACTTAATTATTTATACTTTTTATAATATTATATTTACTTATATAAATATTTATTCTATTTAAATTTAAATTATTTTATTTTTAATATGCAGT
>JAWQFY010000577.1:0-26296 GCA_037055185.1 Capillidium rhysosporum | reverse complement strand
AACATATTATTTTATAACTTATTAACTTTTTTGTAGCTATTTTCTTCTATTACTAACTTTTTAGCAGTTTTTTACTTAATGTGATACTGTTACTTTTTTCTAATAATATTTATTATAGCTTATTCTAACTATGAATATTTTTAGCTTTTACTACATTTTTATACTTTTACTAAAATTCTTAAATATCTTATATTTGCATTATACTATTTATATATCTTCTTAGCATTATAATTACTATACTTTGTTCACTTAACTACTATACTTTTTCTATCAGTTATTTTAATCTAAAATTTTTCATTGATGTATTTTAGAAATTAAGGCTTCCAACAAGCTATTAAACTTTTACTAGTAACTATTTTTTGTAAAGTTATTACTATATAAATACTACTATCTTTCTTAAAATAATTTACTTAATTATATCTTTAATATAACTAATTCTAGACTAATATTATCATTACTATAATTTTAGCTAACTTTAAAACTGAACTAAAAATACAAAGTCTAAGTAAATATAAAAAACAAGCAATATAAAACAAAACTAATAATAAACTAATAAAATATAATAAAATAATAAAATAAATAAGATATTTATTTTAGTATATACTATTTTCCCTTATATACTAATTTATTACTTTTTCATTCTTTCTTAAACTTTTATATTAATTTAAATCTAATTTCTAATTTATTTTTTCTTTGTTTTTCTCTAAATTTTTATATTAATTAAAATCTAACTTCTAATAATTCTTTTAGTAGGTTTATATTAACTGCATAGTTAATATATATTATTTAATTATTATTTAATTTTAGCTTTTAATAATTTTTAATATAATATAAAATAATAATAATAATAATATTTTTATACATATTTTAACTATTAAGAATAACTTTAAATCTTATTATTAATTAATTAAAGCTTATTTTCTACTTTTTTGTAATATTTAGTTATAAGCTTATAATATTTTTTATTTTATTTTTATTAGCTTTTTTAAAAAAGTATTTTTTTTTAAATTTGAATAATTATATAAATTTATAATATAAACATTAAATTTTAAATTTTGTTTATAAATTTTAGTAATATTTTTAATAAATATAAAATTAAAATAATATTTAAAATTATTTTTAATAACATATTTAAAAGTAAACTTTTATTTTTATTATTTAATATTAAATTTATTATTTTATTATAAAATTAACTTTTTATATATAATAAATTAATTTAAATTAAGTTTTTATTTTATTTTAAATATATTATTATAAACTTTTTTTTTAAATATTATTAAAAAATACTAGCCTTTTTTTAAATTTAATATTAGTTTTAAATATTTTAAATTATAAAATAGTATTATTTATTATAACTAACTTACTTTAATTAGTTATATCTAATAATATATATTTAGCTAATAGTATTATAATATATAAGCTTTATATTTTTTTTAAATATCAAAAATACTTTAATTAATTTTACAAGTTATATTATAGTTTAAAAAATAGTTTTTAAATTATAAATATGGCTTTTTTTTGTTTTAAAATATTTTCATTAGTTGAAAGTTAATGTTCTTGTAATTCTATATATATATTAGTTAATTTTAATTATATATCTAAATAAAAAATAGTATATATTGTATTTATACTATATATACAACTTAATTAAAATTTTATTTTATTTTTAAACTTAATATTTAAAGTTTGGTATAAAAACATCTATTTTAATTAAAGCAATCTTAGTTATTAAAGTTAAAATTTAACCTTATACTATATATAGTATAATAGTAAAATTTTATATAAAATATAATTATATTTTTATATAAATAAGCCTTTCATTTTATATTAAAAATTAGAGAAAACTTGTTCTAGACAAATCCTCTCATTATATTTATTAAAATTTTCTAAATATTTTTACTTATCTCCCTTATCTCCTTTAAAATGATTGATGTAGTTTATAGTACCTAATACCTACTAACCTAATATTATTGGATTTTAATTTTAAAAGAAAAAATCCAATAAGCGGTACAATTAATGGATATACCACTTTAGAAATTCAATATACCCAACTTTTACTTATCAAGCTAACTTACAACCACCAAACTTCTTCCCATATACCTTTTACTAAACTGAGATATAAATAGAGTTTTAGATTAGCTATACAGTATTTATTTTGCTAGTAATATTCGGCTAGTTATTATATTTTACAAATTATACTCAAAAACGTGTACTTATAATAAAGGAGAGCCGACATTCATTACATTCCTATTGGTTTCGGATTAATAACTACGTAACTGGTCAACTCTAGAAAACCAAATTGGTTATAGCTGAAAATAGGGATATAAATAAATAGCTAAATATGTCTAATAATAAACTAGATTATAAGACTAGAATTAAATTTAGTACCAATTTTACTACGTGAAACAACCTTGCTAAAAAGTATTAAAGTACCCTTATTTTTACATAGTTTACTGTACTTTTTTTGAAGTATTGTAAATTTGTAAAAGATGGCATCCCCATACTTTTTAATCTAGGTTGTTATTTAACGTAAAGTTCTAGAAAGATGTAATAATTAACAATATTTATAAATAGCTACGTGTGTATCCCCATACCTTCCTGTACGTTAAGGGTATAGCTTGGTATTTCGGTTACCGATTAAGTATATAGTTTGATTTGAATTACTTTTAATTAGATATAAAAAAGTATATACAAATTAGCAACCTTTTGTTGTCGATTTTTAAATACAGTATATTAATTACCAATGAATACTAAATTAATTTTGTATAGAAAATGTTTATCAATGATAACTATAAAAATAGTAAATGGGTGTAGCTTTGTACCGAATTGAAGATGGATGTACTGATAAACATGGTACGCTAGAGTGGAAGACGAAAGTTGACGGTGTTTTTTATTTCTAACTTTACTACGTGCTACATCGGTACTGTTCGTCGCAGTTTAGCAATCAGATAGTTGATGGTGTACCCCTATAAGAATTAATTTGAAGGTGTTGGCTTAAAAAACGGTAATTTTAAAATTTTTAATTATGGGGAAAAGTTCATTCGAAACATGTGTACGTTGCCAAAACTACTATGCGAAAAGACTGCTTTTTTATCGAATCGGTCGTAGGTATATTGAAATTTTATTGGATGTACTACAATTTATATTTAAAATTTATTATCCGAATGCATCATAAAAAGTCTTGAACGCGCATAAAAGAATTAATATTCAGGGGAGCAGGTAGGGGAAAGTAAAAGGTAAGATAAATTGCAAAAAGTGTAGGGTACAAACTTAGTTTTAAATAGGGTACGACTCTAATGTTTTAGTTATACTAAAAAGTACTAGTTTATAAACTGGTTATTAAACTGTAGTTTTTAATCCACTTTTTATTGTCTTCCAACTCTTTTTCGATTTTTACATCAGGTACGGAGCAGTGTATCGTTAAATTTCAAGGTACAAGTCCATCGAAAGTTTTATTGAGTTACCATTTTAAATCGAAAGTCTACCTTTAAATAAGTGGTAAGGAAGTGTTTATTAAACGAAATATACATAATTTAAACCAACTGAATTATGATCGATTCCACTTTACAGATCATCGCCATAGGTTTTGCTGGATGTTTCTGTGCGATAGCGTTCCACATTACATTTAACTCTTTTTACGCCTGCCTATTCGTAAATAACATGATAGCTAAGTTACGGGTAATAATTGGATTTATATTCCTGATCACATCGTTATGTAACTTTGCCCAGTATTTACCACTGGGTTTGTTCGGATGTGTATTTGCAGCTAAGCTTTCAATTGTAAGTTTCCACCTTCAGATGTTATCAGGTGAAGCTTTTCAAATTTATAGAATTTCGGTGATCACCGGTAAGAATACCGTATTCGTAGTATTAGCGAGTATGCTGCTAGTATGTAGGTTAGTAGTCTCAGTCTCTGATATGGTTTTTTCTACTTCAACCATCCATGGGGATGATGATCTAGAGTGGAAAAATTACTGCATATTTAAGCAGGAACTGTTTTCGGGTATTATACATGTAGCTATGGACGCTATAGTAGAACTTTTTATAACTACCGCTATAACTATCGCCTTATTTAAACATACTAGAGAATTGTTCAAATTGCAACGTAGATCTTCCAACACCGGTATCTACCGAATTATTATAGAGACCAACGTATTCCGTACTATTGTACTGTTCCTTATCAATATCTTCACCATGATCGTAATAATGTACGACCAACACTCAGTAATACTAACTTATATGTGGTCCCTTATGGGCATAGTCTATCTCTACTTTGTAATCTATGACAAAGGTATGGTCCGGTTCTTACACCAACTAGCTCGAAACACCTCCTCAGCTAAAGCCAACAACCCTCTGAACAACTCCGATTCGGGGTCACCTCCACCTTTTTCGAGCACAACTCGTAACTCAACCGGTCAGTTCAATTCGGAAGAAGCACCAGAGATGGTTATGATGTGTAACTCCAGCCTAACTACAACCCCATTCGTACTCAACAACAATGTTGAAATTATAAATAACTGTTCACAGATGCCTACTTACGAATCCACTAACTCGATCACCCCTTTCTCAAACTTACAAAGGTTAAGTAACTACAACGTGACTAGGATGAATTCAGTGGGAAATAACGTTTTGACTACCACCCCTATCTACTCTCCGTACTCAGCCACTGCCTACAATAACTTTAACGGTAACTCTACCGGATTCCCTAGCTCGATAGAAGAATGGGCTGGTTACTACTTCTCTAACTTGGATGGTTCAGCTTTAGGTAACAACCCTACTAACTTCACTTTTGGCCAAGCCAACCGTAACAACCCCAGCAATGATGGTACAAGATCCCAGCCACTGTTTAGTCTTTAACTTAGACCGTAAGTTCGGGCTTTTTCCAATTATTTTTTAGTTGTACTACCTTAAAACTTAACCACTACCTTACAAAATAAATAAACTTATTTCTTTATCTTTGATTTATATATATATTGCCTTATTTTATTATTTTATATTTTGAAAGCAAAAAGTTATGTCATTACATAGCATGTCCAAATGATGAATTTGTGCAAAAGCTATTAATTATAATAGATGAGCAGCATGGATATTACGGGTTAATCTATTTTAAAAAATTGACCCGAGTCGAGATGGAAGAGTAAATAAGAAAAAGCGACAAAAAGATGCTCACACAAGGGATCAAGCCTGTGTCTCCAGACTGGATGCCTAAACGGTTATTTGCCAAGCCATGCAGCTCAATAAGATTTTGGCTTATTTTTAAAAATATAAGATTATAGATAAAAAATCATATGCATAGTTTTTTTTTAAAGCCTAGAGGTAGGCCTAAGTGTAAATTAGCCTAAAGGGAGAAGATAAGAAGAAACTTGCTTAGGTAATAATATGGGGGAACAAATATAATGGTATGATAAACTATATAGAAAAAAATTTCATAGCCTTTATTTAATATTCAAACCAATAGGTAATTAGTAGACAAAAGATTAGACAAAGTTATTAAGAGTAAAGCATTACTTACAATTGCTTTACAAAAACCATTCCCTATCTTGTAAAAGCAGCAAAAGAAAATTGTAAGATAGTTAACTATTAGCTAAAGACAAAAGTATAAAATTCTATTTTTTTAAGCAAAAAAGTATAATTATATAAAAAAAGTGTTAAATAACTAATATAAATTAAACATTTAATATAGTGTAAGACTTAAAAATAGTAGCATGGAAAATTATTTGCTTTTTATAAAGTATATATATTGTAGCTTTATAAAATATTAGCTATACTATATAGCTATTATAACTAAATTAATAATATTAGAATAATCTTTTTTTTTAAAGATAAAAAAGTAAAAATTAAAAAAAGTTAATATATAATAGATTAAATAAAATTTAAGCATATTGATCAAATAATTAATAAAACTGGTTATAAATATAGTGTATTTAGTACTAAATAAAATAAATTAGCTTAAATTAAAATTAAAAATAAGTAATAGCTATAGCAAAAATTAAAGCTATAACTTTAAAATTAATAAGTTTTATATATAATTAAACATTTTTTAAATTAGTATATTTAATTATTTAAAATAAAAATCTTTATATAATTAATAAAAAGCAAAAAATAAATAAATAAAATAATTTTAAAAATTTTATAACTTCTAAATTTAAAATTATTATTTTACCTTTAATTATAAAAAAATCTAGTTAATTTTTTAATAGTATATATAATAGTTAAATTGCTAACTTAATCTAAAAGATAAAAATAATACTTTAAAAAAATTTAAGTTATAAAAATATAGTTTTTAAACTAGTATAATTTCTAGTAATGCTATAGATTATAATAATAAATAACTAATTTAACTAAATTTAAATATATTAAATTAATAAAAGTAAAAAGCTAAAAAAGCTAAAAGTAACTATTATTATATAAAATAATTAATAAAAAAATTAAAAAAATTAAAAAAATATAAAGTAGACTTTAAAAAAAAGATAGTATACATAAAGCTAAGCTAGTATAATGTTTGGCAAAATTATTTTTTAGCTAAAATTATTAAATATAAAGATTTAAAAATTAAAAAATAGTAAAAAGAAAAATAACTTAGTATTTATTATACTAGATAAGTTAAATATTATTAGATTTAAATAAAATTATTTACTATTTTAAATAAATAGTACTAAATCTAGTTTATTTTTAACTTTACTTATATTTTTAGCTAGTAAGATTAAAAATAAGTAGAAGTTAATACAAATATATATAACAGCATTAATAACTAAATTTAATATTTTTAGTAAAGATATATATAATTTTCTTTTTATTATTTTGCTTAGCTTACTAAGCAACAAAATGTTTTTAAAACTAAACTATTTTTTCTATCTAGTTTTATTTTAATTGTTTAGTTAAAAAGGTAGTTAAAAAGATTTATAGTAAAAAATTAATAGTAAAAAATTAAGATTTATATATTAAAGTTTAAATATTAGTATATTTAATTAGTAAAATATAAAACTAAACTATTTAATTTAACTTTTATTGTTAATTATTGCATTTTAGCTATTGTAATACAGCTATAAAGATTAATTAAAGTTATAAAAAACATTATAATTTAATAAATAAATAAATATAGCTAATAAATAACTAATAAATAGCTAGTATAATATAAATTATTATTAAAATATAAATAAAATATTTAGATCTTTATTAAAATATATTTAATAATAATAGAAAAATCTATTAAAAAAATTAAATAATTTATTTAATTACTAATTAAGTTATATTATTTAGCTAAATTATATTTTATAATGTTTTAAATAATTAAATAATAAAAGTTTATTAAATAATATATATAACTAATAATTAATATAAATAATAGTTTTTTATATTTTTTAAATTAAGCTTTATAAATACTTTTTTTATTAATTTAATAAAATGTTAAAATTATAAAAATGTAAAATTTATAAAACTTTATTAAAAATGCTTTTTTAATATTAATATTTTTTAATTTATATTTTAGAAATTAAAATATATAATTATTTTTAAAATAATATATATTAATAATATTTTTTTTAAATTTTACAATTTTATAATTTTAATACTTTAATAAGCTAGCAAAAACTAATAAAATATAAAATATTTAAAACTAATAATTAAATATATATATTATTAACTATTTTTGATTTTTATTAAAATAAAATTATTATTATTTAATAAGTTAAATACTATTTATTCTTTTTTTTAATTAAAAAATTTAATAAAAATAAATTATTTATTTTATAAATATATATATATAATTATTAGTTTTAAATTATTTTATAAGTAAAAATTTTATAAATAATTATAATATTTAATTTAAAATGCTATACTAAAGCTAATATTTAAGTTATATAGTATATAATATAATAATAATAATATAGTAATTACAAGTAGTAAAAGTTTGTTTAAAAAAATTTATATATAAGTTAGTATAATATTAATATTATTATCAATTTGTATTAAATAACTATTATAATTTAGTGAATAATAATACTAATATTTATATTAGTTTTTTTAAGTAAATTTAACTACTTTATATATATATATAATAGTTATTTTATTATATATATAATAAGAAAAATAAGTTTTTTAATAATATATATATATATAAAGTATAAGTAAAATAAATAAATAAATAAATTATAATAACTTTTTTTAATAAAATATAGCTTTAATTAATTATAAAAAGTAAATATAATTAAAGAAAAAATAATATAAATATTTAAAAAAAGCTAACTATTTAATATTAAGTTAAAATAAATAAAAAATTAAGCTTTTATTTTAAGCTTTATTATTATACTTTTACTTTTTTAATTATAAATTAAAAGTAAATTATAATATAAGTAAATAAAAGTTTAAAAGTTAGTAAATATTATTTTACTAAGTAAAAAATAATCTAATAGTACTAATAATTTTATATTAAAATTGGTGATATTAAATAAAATTATTTATAATGTTACTTAAAATAATATTTAATAAAATTTAGCTAAAAATTTATTTAAAAAAACTATTAATTTTAATAAATTTAAGTGTTTTATTTTAAATTTAAATAGCTAAAATGTTAAAACTTTTTATTAAAATAAAAATAATAAAGTAATATATAGTCATAAATTTAAAAAGTTAAGATTTAAATTTTAAGTATTTATAAATATTAATAAAATAGTTCTATTTTTAATAAACTTAACTTTTATAATTTTAAAAATAATAATATATACTAATTAAAATAAATTTAAAATAATTATATATAATATAATATATTGTAATAAATAAAATATATACTAATTATATACTTAAAATTCCATTATATTAAACTTATAATTAGTATTTTATTTATCTATAAAAGATAAAGTAATATATAATAATAAGTTTAAAGGTTTAAAATCTAAAATATAAATAAAATTTACCAAATTAACAACTATAAAAATTATAAATACTATATAAATTAAAATAATATAATTTATTAATAATAAGTTTTTTTTTAAATATTTACTAATAATAACTAAATAAATAAAAAATAGATAAATGCTTTAAAGTTAATAAAAGACTACTAAACTTAATAAAAATTTAAAAATTAAAAATTAAAAAATAGTTTTTTTCTTAAATACTTTTCTTTATAAAGTTTATAATAAAATTTCTAAAAAGTCTATTTATAATATATATATAGTTAATAATTAGCATAAAATAATGATTTATATTTATACTTATTTAAATAAAATCAAACTTTTTATAATAATAATATAATTACTTATTAATAATTTTAAAATAAATTTATATATTATAATAGCCATTTAATTTTTATTATTTAAAAATTATAAATATTTTTTTATAGAAATATAAAACTGCTATTATATACTTTTAACAAAACTTTATATATATATATTAAATATTTACTATAGCTATATTAATAATATTTTATAAATTGTATATTATTAACTATTTATTATTTTTAATAATTATTTATTAAGTTATATATTTTTATATATTTAATAAATTAATAGTAAATAATAAATATTACATATTTAAACAATTTTTTACTTTATTTTCTAAATTTTATACTATATATTATAATAAATATTTATTTAGTTTAATAATTTTATTTAATTTTTAAACTATATAATTAAAATTAAAAATATTTATTACTTAGCATTTAAATTATAATAATTAAATTCCTATATTCTATATTCTATTTTATAAAATTTAATTATACTAATATATATAATTTTTAAATAATTAATTATTTTTATAATAATATTTAACTAGCTTTTCTTTATACTAGGATTTGTTATCTACTTTATAATAAAATATTTATATTTTAAAAATAAATATTCAATATTATTTTATTGTATTTATTTTCAATTATATTTACTACTACAGTGTATAATAACTTTCTTACTTTTTACTAATATATTTATAATATAATGTTATTACTAAATATACATATATATATAATCTATTACTCTTTTCTCACTAGACTTCAAATTGTTTAAGATTATCGAGGGCATTACTAACTGGATCAAGAAGAAAATTTGGTATACCACTATACACCATTTTGAAAGAAATGGTAATAATATAAATTATATTACTTGAGCACTAACTAAATAGATTTAATTCTACTATTGTTTTTAGGTATATTTTATACAATATTACTTGTTCATTATGTTATTAAAATTTATTTAATTTTGTGAAAATTTTTAAGATTTTATGTGCAAACATACTTAAAAGAGCTGGGTTTAATCTTCAATTGAATTAATGGTATAATCATAAGGGCTTTACTGCAGGTAACGCTGAAGTTGAAGTTATGTTTCTATTTCTACAGTTTCTTGAGCGCTTCAGTATTTTTCAAATTTCATTTCTGCATTTTTTTTTGCAGTTTTACTATTATCTATCTTTATAAACGTTAATTCCAACAAAAAACACCGAAATTGCTTTAAAATTATCTAATATAACTGAAAAATTTAGATAGTAGCCAATAAATAGTTAACATTTATAATTAATTACATTACGGGGTAACATTTGAGCTTGTTTAACCAACAATTCCAATCAGCCACTAATTCCTTTTTTTTGTAAAAATTTTTCAGCTTATTAACGTTACTTTTAATTTTTCAAAAAACTCTAATTAAGGCTACACACTATGTCTGGTAAGTCACTTAGGTTTGAAACTTCTTTGTCACTTTTCTTTCTTATAAACTTATAATTACCGCAAATTTACGCTGCTTTTATTTACCATATTATTTACCGATTTAAAGAGATGCACTACGTTACTATCGTAGCATCTTTAACCGTTTCTGTTCATACCGAACTTTACTGATCTTTTTAAAGGGCAAACACCTCTTGATGATAGTACCGTCGAGGCCAGCTATTTAAACGGTAACGGTAACGGCAACGGGTATAATTCCGGACAAAGTTCACCTTACCATAGTGAAACTGAAGCCCAGCAATTTGCTAACGATACCTACGATGAACTTAAAAATATTGATAAAAAATATTACTCTAGTGATGTAGAAAAAGAGCAAAGTTACTCTGATGCCGGAGATGAACCCTCGGATGATTTTCAACCGATTACTAGAAACAAACCTAGTTACTATGATTCTGATTTGGATTCTCCTTCTATTGGTTCTGCAGATCATGACAGTGATAGTGAGTATTTTGAAGAAAGTACTAGAAAACGGACCAGTACTCGAGCTAGAAAAGGTTGATTTTTATAAAATTTAAAGCTAATGTTTACTTTAGCAAAGATAATAGAGAGTGAAAGCGATGAATTTTCTGCCAAAAGTGATAATTATTCTGACAGTGATGATTGGGCTCCTAAAGCTCGCTCACGCAAGACTAAAAAAAGTAAATCGAATTTTATTTCATTTATTAATACTTTTTTTAGAAAAAGCAATCTCACAGCCTACTAGATCATCTTCACGTGCTCGTAAATCTGCCAACTATAATGAAGAAGAATTTGAAGAGTTTGCTGGCTCCGAGTTTGAAGACAAAGTTGATTATCAGTATGTTGCCCCTGTTGAAGAGGGTGATGTTATCGAGGGTGTCTTTGACTACCGTGTTATTGAATCCGAAGAAGAACTTCCTCCTTTCCCGGGGAACGTCGAGTTTCTTATTAAATGGCAAGGTTGGTCCCACCTGCACCGAACCTGGGAGAAGCACTCCTTCCTTAAAGACTTTAAAGGAATCAAGAAAGTGGACAATTTTATGAAGAACGTTGCCAAACCTGACCATGCCTTTATAAATAATCCTCACGTGTCCAGAGAAGAACTTGAGCAACGGAATATCAACGTGGAGATGGAACGTAACGTTCTTGAAGACTACACCAAAGTTGAACGTGTAATTTCTTCCCGAGCTGTTGAGCCTTACGAAGACTGCGAATCTGGTTTTGAGTATTTATGCAAGTGGCAACGTCTGCCTTATTCTGCCTGTACCTGGGAAGCTTCGGAACTCATAGCACCGAAATTCACTGACGAGATTGAGGATTTCAACACGCGTAATCAGGGGCTATTGATTCCATCCAAAGGTGAAACTTACTCTAAGAATCGACCTACCTTCAAGAAATTGACTGAGCAACCGGACTATCTGGTAGGTGGTGAACTACGTGACTACCAGCTCACCGGTGTTAATTGGATGGCTTACCTCTGGTCCCGTAACGAGAATGGTATCCTAGCTGACGAGATGGGTTTAGGTAAAACTATCCAAACAATTTCTTTCCTCTCGTATCTTTTTCACACCCACAAGCTCTACGGCCCTTTCCTGGTGGTGGTTCCTCTGTCTACTATAGGTGCTTGGCAAAGGGAGTTTAAACGGTGGGCACCTGACATCAATTCGATATGTTACATTGGTGACTCACCGAGTAGAGCTGCTATCCGTGAGCATGAGTTTTACGTTGCTAATACTAAGAAAATGAAAGTTAACATCGTTTTGACTACTTTCGAGTTGGTCTTGAAAGACCGCGTGGAGCTTGGTGCCATCAAGTGGGGGTTCCTTGCTGTAGACGAAGCTCACCGTCTTAAAAATAGTGAATCACAGCTACATGAAGCTTTGAAAGGGTTTAAAACTGCTAATAGACTGCTCATCACTGGTACTCCTTTGCAAAACTCAATCAAAGAGCTTAGTGCTCTTGTCCATTTTTTGATGCCTGACAAATTTGATATCAGTGATGCCTATGATACCATTTTAACTGACGATACCGAAGGGCAAGAGGCCAAGATCAAAGAGCTACATTCTAACCTTAAACCATATATGCTGCGCCGTCTTAAGAAGGACGTGGAAAAGTCGTTGCCTAAAAAGACTGAGTTAATTGTCCGTGTTGAACTTTCTCCGCTCCAAGTGCATTACTATAAGAACATATTAACTAAGAACTTTGCTGTACTCAACAAAGGTAGTTCTGGTGGAGGGCAGATGAGTCTTTTAAATATTTGCGCTGAACTTAAAAAAGCCTCGAACCACCCCTATCTTTTCCCTAATGCTGAAGAGCTTGTACATGGAAGGGAAGAACAATTGAAAGGTATAATTTCCAACAGTGGTAAGATGGTGCTGCTCGACAAGCTTTTGACGCGTATGCGGGAAAACGATAGTCGTGTCCTCATCTTCTCTCAGATGGTCAAGCTGCTTGACATTTTGTCTGACTACATGGCCCTTAAAGGCTACCCATACCAAAGGTTAGATGGTAGTGTAGGTTCAGAAGCCAGAAAAAAATCAATTGAGCACTTCAACGCACCAGGCTCACCCGATTTCGTATTTCTTTTGTCCACTCGTGCCGGTGGTCTAGGCATCAATTTGGAAACTGCTGATACCGTCATTATCTTTGACTCGGACTGGAATCCACAGAACGATCTACAAGCTATGGCCCGTGCTCATCGTATCGGTCAGAAGAAACACGTAAATGTGTATCGGTTCGTTTCTAAATCTACTATGGAAGAAGATATTATCGAACGAGCTAAGCGTAAGATGGTGCTGGAGTACTGTGTTATCAGTCAGATGGACACCTCCGGGCAGAGTTTGCTCACAAAAGGTTCCACCTCTAAATCTACCACAAACCCATTTAGCAAAGAGGAGTTACAAGCTATTCTTAAATTCGGTGCTGCCCGCATGTTTACCGAGACTGAAGGACAAAAGAAAAACGTGGATTTGTCTCTCGACGAAATGCTTGCCCAAGCTGAGACGACAGAAACTACTGAAGCGCAGACCAGTATCAACGGTGGTGAGGAGTTTCTGAAGCAGTTCGAAGTCACCGACTATGATGCCGGTAACGACATGGCTTGGGACCAGATCATTCCTGAAGAAGAACGTGCCCGGATACAGATGGAGGAGGAATCGGCACTAGCAGAAAGTATGTTGACCTCCTCGCGTAAACGTAAATCAGTGAATTACCAAGAGGATCGTGGTACACAAGCTCTAACCAACTCACGTGGTTCAAACTCAGGTCGTAACAAAGTTGACGTCCGGTCCAAGGATGTCCGAGTCATTTACAAGGGTCTACTAAAATTCGGTAGTTCACCGGAACGCTACGACAAAATCATGTCAGATGGAGGCCTGAGTTTAGAGAAGAAATCAGTTGATCGCGTCATCAACGATATCGTCACCGCCTGTGAAGATATTGAGAAGAAAGACAACCCACTTCCCACCAAACGTGCTATACTCATTGAACTCCACGGAGTCGACGGTATCAATGTCCAATTAGTTCTTCAGCGTAGCCGAGAGCTTCCGTTACTTCATAAATTTTTGCGCAAAGCGGACCCCACTACCTTCCACTTGCCTATGCAGCTTCGACCTGTGTTCAACTGGACAGTCGACTGGAACAGTGACGATGACGCTATGCTACTACTAGGCATCTACAAGCATGGTTTTGGAAATTGGACTAAGATCCGGGATGACCCCACTCTAAAACTGACCAAGAAGATGTTCCTGTCCGATTCAGATACGACAGTATCACCTAGGTCTACCCATTTGCAACGTAGGGGCGACTACCTGCTCAAGACTTTCGCCGAATTCACCGCTTCCAAGAAAGCACGTAAATTCACTAAGGAGGTGGACGGGGAGGATGAAATAATTCGCCCCAAGCTTGGCTCTGATAAAACCAAGCGCCATCGCGCTAACAATGGTACTGCCTCCTCTCCATCCTTCCGTTCGGACGTGAGTAAAGATGCTACCATTAAACTTCAGCCTGACGAACGCACCTGCGTCAAACAGTTACGCCAAGTTAAGAGCGAGCTGCGCCAACTCCGTGATGAATCTGGGCAAATGGCTCCTGATGCCAAGGTTGCTTTAATTAAAGAATGCCTGGTCAAGATCGGGAACCATATTGACAAGTTGACTTCTGAGTACAAGCGTTCCTCTGAGAAACGGATGTGGACCAAGGCTCTATGGTCTGCTGTCACCAAATTCTGGCCTAAGGCTGTTAAGTATGACCAACTTCTCACTCTCTATGAAAAGATGAAACCTTGAACTTTAAGCTAACCTCTATTGTACATCTATTAATACAACTCTGTCTTAATTTTTACAAATTTTTGTTTTAAGATATGTAATCTTCTTTATACTAGCTTTCTTGTGCCAATAATGTACATCTGAAACTTTTCACCTTCTACCAAACTCATCTCCAAACACTAAAATTATTTTCAAACTTTACTTTGAACTTATACCCAACTTTTAAAGTTAATATTAAGTTTTGTGTTCCTATAGCTAAAGCTTTAATGCTTTAAAATTTTCTTTGACT
Source organism: Capillidium rhysosporum (assembly GCA_037055185.1). Lineage (NCBI taxonomy): Eukaryota > Fungi > Entomophthoromycota > Entomophthoromycetes > Entomophthorales > Capillidiaceae > Capillidium > Capillidium rhysosporum. Next base: position 11,079 of record JAWQFY010000577.1, on the reverse strand, counting down.
GATATGTTTAAAGCTAAAGTTTTAGAATAGTAGGTTTTTGAATTATTTAAATTATTAATTAATAAGAAGATTTAATAACAGTTAGTACTATTCTAATATAATAAGCAAATTAAAATTAAATTAAAATTTAAATTTAAGTATTTTTTTAAAATTAATTATAATTAAAATAATTATATTTTACTATTAAATAGTTAAATATAGTAAAATAAAACCAAGCTTTTATATAAATGCAATTAGCTACTTATTATAATTAATTTTAATTTTTAAAATTACTAGCTAAAATAAGTTAATAAGAAACAATATATATAATGTCTACTTTTTTTTATAAAGTATTAATTTTTAAATTTTAAATATATAAGTAATAAAATAAATAATATTTTAAGTATAATAGATATACTTTTAACTATAAATAAAATTATATATATTAAAATAGATATTAAATAGCAATATATATAATTTAATTTACTAAAATTTAAGTTTTTAAAATAATAGTAGTATAAAATAAATAAAGTTACTTATAGTAAACTTTTAGTTAAATAAAATTTCTTATTTTATAAATATAAAAGCAATTTAATTAAATAAAAATTTGGCTATTTTTAAAAGTAGAATATTTTTATTTAAAAAGCTTTTTAAAATTTTAATATAATTAAGCTTTAATTAAATAAATAATTTTTATTTATTTAGTATTATATATATAAATTTTAAAACCTTTTAGTATACTTTACTAAAAAATATTTATAAAATTAAGATTTTAAATAATAAATACTTTATATAATAGCTTAAACTTTTAAAAGTATAATACCTTTTTAAAATTTAAATATATTTAAAAAAAAAATAATAGAAATTTTTTTATAATAAAATAAATAATGTAAAAATTTTGAAATACTTGTATAAATCTTGTTTTTTTTAAAATTTTAAGTTAAAATTTTATAAAATATTTATTTTTATTAAGTTTTTTAATATTTAAATAATATATAATTTAAATATTATTTAAATTAAAGAATATTTTATTATAAAATTTTTTAAATGTAAAAAAAATTATAATAATATTTAAAAAAGTATATTTATATTAAAAAATATTTTTAATCTTTAATTTTATATTTTATAGCTTTAACTACTTTATTAAAACTATTTAGCTATTTATAAGTTTTTTTAAATTAGCTTTACTAGTATTTTACTTTTTTACTAAATAGTATACTTAATATAATTTTATAAATTATTAGTATTTTTTAATTATATAGAAAAAGTAAAGTATAATTTTAAATTTTTATATATTAAACTATATACTTTATATATATAGTTGAAATATTTTTAATTAAAATAAAATCTATACTTTATAAATTTTTTACTATTTAATAAATTAGTTAAAAATTTTAAGATTAATATTATATATATATAATATATATAACTTTAATATAATTTTAAGCTATTATAGCAGTATAAAAAATAGTACTTTATTATATAATAATAAGATTATATATTATATTAGCTTAATAGTTTTTAAATAAATTATTTAAAAGAAATTATAATAAAACTGCTTAAGTAAAACTATGTTTTTATAGCTTTTAGCTATAAATATAATAATACTAAAATTATATTTAATATATATTAAATATAGCTTTTTATATATTAAAAGCTAAGTTTTTAATATATAAAGTAATTTTTATATTATTAAAGTATAGTTTTAGTATTTAACTTTATTATTTTTAAATTAATATAAGTTATAATTTATTATATAGTTAATATTTTTAAATTATAACTAAATATATATATATTACTTATTTTATAACTATGTTATAAAAATATTAAATTTATTAAACATATATTTTATAATATTTTACTACTTATAATATTAATTATATATATAATTCTATTAATTTTACTACTAAATTACTACTAATTTTACTAGCTTATATTATATACTAGATTTATATATATATAGTTTTAACTATTAACAATAATATTAAATTTATTTTATTATTTTCTACTAACTTTTTTATATAAATATTTATATTTATAGCTATTATTACATTATAGTATTTTATATAATATTTTATAATGCTTATTATTAATATAATACTAAAATTTTAATATTATCTATTTACTTATATAGTTAAACTATATAAATTTAAATAATTTTAATTAAACAGTTAATTTAGTAATAAGCTTATTAGCTTTATTATACTTTTAAATTAAAAGTAGGCATTTTAGTTAATAATAAGTTTAAATAAAAAACAAGAATTTTAGCTATTTATAATTTTAAATATAAAGTAAGTATTATAGTTAGTATATAAGCTTAATTTAATAATAAATTAATAAGTCTTATTATATAGCTAAGTTAAAATTAAGTATTTTATTTTAATAATACTTTAAAATCTTAAAAATATACTATAAAATAATATAAAAATAAATTATATAAAATTTTATTTAAAATAAAAAAAAAGTCTTTTTATAATATATTTGATAATCTACTTATAAATATTTTAAGTAAGTAGTTAAAAATAAAATAAGTAGTTTATTTTAGTAGTTGCTAAATAAGTAAGCTTATAGTAAATATTAGTTTAAAAGTATATTATATTAAAAGTGAATTAACTAAAATAAGAATATAGGCTTATAAAAATAATAAAATAATTATATAATTGTAAACTTTAAATAAATACTTATTTTAATAATAATATTATAGTATAGTTTTTATAGCAGATAATTTTTTAAGTAAAAGTTATAAATTTAAGTTAAACTTATAATAATAATAGAAAATTAACATTATTGTAAATTTAAAGTAATAAATATATAAGCTTAATATATTAATTAAAATAGTATAATTTTAAATTAAAATATAGTATATTTAAATTTATACTACAATTTAATTTATATATATATATATATAATTAACTTAATTTAATTATTATTATTATAATTTTCAAGATATTTTATATATTATTTTAGCTAATAAAATATATAACTTTTATATATTTATGTATTTATATATATATTAATTTAAACCAAGCTAAAAAATAATAGTTTAATGTATATAAGTATAAATCTATTTTTTATTTATTTTTTAAAATAGTTAAAATATAATTTAAATCTTATTAATATTAAATTTTAATATAATACTTATACTATTATATTAAATAATAGCTTTAATATTATTAGGTTTATTTATTTTATAATATACTTTATATATATATATATATATTATTAATATTAAAATGGTTAAAAATAAAAAAAGCTTTATTAAAGTAGCTTTAATTTAAAAATAAAGTTAGAATTTTATAAAAAATATATATAATTTTAAGAAAAAATATTAGCTTATTTTAATTTTATAAAAAATTTAAATATTACACTATTTAATAATATATAACTAAAACTATTTTAATTTTACTAAGCTATTTAGTAGTTTAAATAAAATTAATTTATATAGTTAATAGATAAAATATTTATAACTATTAATACTTTTAAATTAAATATATATACTATATTATATTTAGTTAAATATAGTACATTTTAACTTTCTATTTTTATAAGAGCTCAAAGCTATATATAATAATAAATAGCCTAATGTAAAATATTATTTTTTATTCTAAATTGATTTTTAGGCCTTAATTCTAAAAAATACAAATTTTTCATATATTTACAAACAATTTTAAGCAAAATCCTTAGAAAAATAACTAGCAAAACTCTAAATGTCAAATTATACTTATATAATTTAGCTATAATAATAAGGATATTCTAACTAATTTATATATAAGCAAGTTTATAATTAATGTCAACTTTATATACACTCTTTCCTTAGCTAGCAGAAATTATATCTTGTATATACTAATTGAATATATTAGAATTTAAAACCTCTAGCTATCTATTTTTAATCTAGCAAACTTATTTTTAAAGTGTAAAGTTGCTTTATGCAGAATAGATTTCTTAAAGGCTTTATTTCTTCTTAGTAAATGTATAAGGTAGATAAAGCACTTAGTTATAGATAAAATTGTCCATACTCTATATATAGCTCATGTGAAAACTTATTTAATTTCTGTCCTATTCACAACAGATAAGATTATAGTAAGTAAGTAGATAGTATCCTTTATTAAGAAGTATATAGCTTGCTTTGACCATCATTATAGCAGATACAAAAACAACATATCCAACTCCACATTGCAGCTGGGAGAAACTATAGAAGAGGTTAGTTTCAAGCTAGTTCTTTATTAGCAGCTTCCTAATTTATTCATATTATATATCTTAATAAAATTTTTGCTAGACTGATGTCTAGGGCTTTTAAAAAATTTTAACCTAGCTTTAAACATAATGGTAATTAAAATATTGGGAACATTTTCCACAAACTTTTAAATACAAGTCCATAACTTTAGTTAAAATAAGTATATTAAAGCAGACTCTAAGGTATACCTATTAAAAGTAAATAATGTCAAAATTTTAATTTGTTTTGTGAAGAATCTTTGAGAACGTTTTCATTGATCTCTAGAAAATTTATCAGTGGTCTTATAAAATGTCTGAAACTTCGAAGAAAGAATGTATGAAAAGGAAGAAAATATAGCTGTTGTTTAAGCATTATCTTTATAATCAGAAATATTTTTTATTCAAAATATATTAAAAGCACATATTTAAAAGATTTAAATAAGTTTATAATATTTATAGTTCTTTTCTACTTTTAGGTTTCTGTATTTCGCTTTTTAAAGTTTAAGCTTAGTGTCAATTACTAGATACATAGTACTACAGCTCTATTGAATAGCTAAGTTTATATCATAAACAATAGTACCTTGACGCATGTAAAGTTAAACTGTTGGCTACAGTGATATCTCCGATATATAAGAAACAACATATCTGTATTTACATATACTATAGCTTATAATTTATAATTAAATTTCATTTTATATTTATTATTGCTTTTTGTTCAAAGCTAAATTTATAAATTATTGCCTATTTTAGATTCTCATTTATAGCCGAACTTGTACAGTTTACTTAATTTTGTTAATATAGCTAATTGAAAATAAGATATCTAAATATATCGATTTCAAAAAAAAATTAAAATAAAATGGCAATGTAAGGATGTTTTATTTTTTATTATATCGATAAAACTGGCCAATAATTAATACTTTGTGCATATTCACTTATCTTTAGAATAGCGTAGCATTCACTCAATTTTTCCACGAAAATTTTCAAAAAACTTTTAATTTTATTTAACACTATTCTTCAAACTTCTGTTTATAAATAGGTATTTTTATATCAATACTATATTGCTTATATAGCATATTTTTATAAAGTTATATTGGGCGATGCCGAATTCAAAGAGATCTAGGAATAGTAACAAAACGTCAAGTCGAAATAGTTTAATTTCTTTTGCTGGAAATAATTTAAGAACCTTCGAAGAGTTTCCATCAGCTAGGCAAGTAGGTAGACGTCAGACCTTAAGTACGAACAACACTCCAACAGTATATAAGTCTTCACGTCTTTCCCTGGTAGATTCCTATAAATGCAAAGTTCAAGTAGTAGTACGTTTAAGAGGCCGAAATCAACTAGAGAAGGAAGTTGATTCAACTGTAGTAATTAACCAAGCAGGATCGGAATTGAATGAAATAAAAGTTGATGAGAATAGTAATGGTAGAACGGATTCCCAAGTATACCGGTTTGATAGTGTTTCTGGACCGGAAGTCAATCAGTCCGATTTTTTTGTACAGACAGTAACTCCTTACATCGATGACTTACTAAACGGTATCAACTGTACCTTGTTTGCTTACGGTCAAACCGGTACTGGTAAAACGTACACTATGGAGGGTGACCTTAATTTCGAAGATGGACAACTCAATTCCAACGCAGGTATCATTCCAAGAACCCTAAAAGAGTTATTCTATCGTATGAATCATTCAAGCTCACAATGTACACTCAAGATATCTATGATGGAGATTTATTGCGAAGAGGTTAAAGACTTGCTTGTAAAAACAAATGGCTTGCCAATAAAACTATACAATGATACGAACGGGGTTCTCCATATACAGAATCTTTTAGAAATCAGTGTAGAGAGCGTTAACGAAGCTTTGGAGTTAATAAGTAAAGGTGCTGCTAAACGTAGGACTTCTTCCACTTTGAATAATTCAAAATCCAGGTAATTTTTATTTAATATTTTCATTAATTCTTAATATTTTTATTAGTCGATCACATTCAATCGTTTCTTTGACTTTAACTTCTAAAACTAAATATCTAGAAGGCTTGGAAACTATTACGGAAGCCAAATTATGTTTAGTAGATTTAGCAGGTTCAGAAAGTGCAAAGACATCCGGTGCTATTAATCATCAGGCACGGGAAGCTAGTCAGATTAATACCAGCTTACTGTCTTTAGGACAATGCATTAACACGCTTGCTAATTTTCAAAAGTCGGTCTTTGGTTCTGAAAAGCCTTTTATCCCGGTTCGGTAATTTTGAATTTCAATTTCAATTAGCTAATCCGTTATTATAGTAATAGCAAACTTACACGTATACTGGAAGACTCTTTAACCGGTAGTACTAAAACGTGTATTATTGCTACTATTTCACCTGTATTAGCGAACTTAGATGAGACTATAAGCACTCTTAAGTACGCTAGTAATGCGATGAGGATTAGTACCAAGCCAATATTTAACAAAAGGGTTAGCCCTGCTGAACAGATTCAAGATCTGAAAGATGAGGTAAAAGTTTTGCAGAAGAGGCTTCAGGTACTTAATTATTTACACCTTTTTTGCTTATATTTATATTTAGAACGAGTATGAGCGCAACGGGATTTATCTGAACAATGAAGATTACAATAATCAAGTTGAAGAATTGAAACGTTGTAAAGAAGAGCTGGAAGCCACAAGAAAATCAGTCTCGGACCTAATACAAGTTAAAAACGATTCAGCTAGGCAAAACGTCGAGCTTCAAAAGAGACTTGCCATAACGGAAAAGAACCTAGATACTCAAATTTCTGAAAACGTACAACTACAAGAAGATTTGTCGGAAGCCAATCGTAAGTTAGAAATAATTCAGTCATCTGAACGTACTGCACAAGAGAAGTCACATCATTATTATTCACGCCTTTCTGAGATGGAATCTACACTCAAAAAACGTGAAGGCGACTTGGAAATCATTAATTCTAAATTTGAAAGCCAGCAAAATGAGAGTTTAGAGAATGCACATCTAGTTTGTCGATTCAAGAGTAAAATCGAAAAGATTGCTAACCACCTTAAGTCTAAAATTGAAGTTTTTGAGCAGGAGCAGAACTCTTTAATTAGTGGTTTGAAGGAGGCTAATAAACCAACGGAAGCTGCCATGGATGAGGTAACTTACACATTGCATCAATTTTTAGAATTTTCCTTATTTGCTAATTAACACTTTGAAACTTTAGTTCCTTACTCAGTTCTACGCTGAAGCAACTTCAAAAATGCCTGAGTTACAGCCAGCTTTGGATAAAAATTCCAACACCGTAAAAAGCATTTATATTGATTCCGAGAAAACTTACAATCAGATGTTGGAAGATTTAACCACACTCAAAGCTAAAGTTGTAAAATATTACGACTATCATCAGGAACTAGTGAAGAAATTGGATGAGCATTACGCGAAGAAGCAGACCGAGTTTACGAAACAAGTTGTGAGTTTGCAAGAAGATTTACAACGTTTTTTGTTAGATAACAAGGAAGCCTTTATGGAAAGCCTTGAAGTACAGCGTACCGAGTTACGACGTGTAGATAGGAGAGTACAGAGGGATGCTGGTTTAGAGCAAGATTTCCTAGGAACTCAAGCTACTGACCTGCAATATACACTCAACCAACTTAAACAGGATCAGCCCACCCTCATTTCCAACTTTATGAATACTGTACAAGAAGCTTTACAGCCTTTATTTGCATCGGCAAACCAGCTTCAGGAGAAGGCTGATAAGGTGGTAGGTGACCTCAACACTCGTACCGACACTATCTCCGAAAATGCCAGTAAAACGAGCCGGAAATTGGCAATACTCAATACTAATCTAGATACTTTAAATTCTCAGTACCTTGGAACTAATCAAGAAGTGTTGCAACGTAACGATGAAGTGATGAATCAATTACAACTTAGTAATCAGCAGCTGCTTACCACACTAACTAACTTCCGTGAAAAATCGGAGGAGGTACAGAAACGTAACATGGCTCACACTGCTTCCCACGTCCTGAGTCAGGAGAAGTTGATCGCCGAAGCTAACCGAGCACTAAATTCTAGCAAGGAACAGCACTTAAAAATTTTACCCGAGCTCGATTTTCATTCTACTTATTACTTCAAATTGCTGCAAGGATTAACTAATGGAATACGACTGGTCGAAGATGACCGTCGTAAAATTCTGAAATCTACATTACATAAGGTACACAGTAATAACAACAAGTTCGTATCCAAAGCTCGTAAGATTTTTGAACGCCAACTACAGGAAGCTGAGAGTGTTAAACTTCTCCAACTCTTGCTAGAATCTGACCAGCATCCTGCCAAACGAGTTAAATTGGGTACCATAGATTCCGAAAACGATGAAGACCTTAGTTTCCTCCTAGATTACAAATTAGGTACTGATGAGGAAGCTGAGTCTACTGCTGAGGAAAATGAACTTACTATACGCCAAAAGATAGAAGTTGAACGTATTAAGGCTATGGATGGATCCGTCGACTGGTTCGCCCAAGGTTTGGGGTCAGTGCAACTCGAACCCACCTCTAAGAAGGTTGACATCGGTCTATTCACTCCATATACTACAGTCGAAGCGACTGCTAAGGAATTTGATACAGCTTGCCATCAACAAGCTTTAAGTGGAGAGCGATTAATAATTCCTAAGGATCAAATGGCCGAATTAGTGGAAACCTTAGACCAGAGTATTGTACCTGCTGGTGAAATTGACATACCTGTTGTAGCTGAACCAAATTGTGAAATTCCAGAAATTGGCCATTACATTCACAGTATAGGTTCCAACCAACTTATTGAAGAGGGAGAAGATCTTTGATTCCCAGTTAAAATTTTAAGTGAGATTACCAGCTTTATAACCACTGAAGTAGTATTAATTTAAGTGTAAATGTTAAAATTGGTTAATAAATGCTATTGGATTTATTTTTTATTGTATTAATATAACACTATTTCCTATATTTTAAACAGTTTATGTAGTCTAATATAGATAGCTTATGTATTCACTTTTTTTAAACTCTATATTACTTTCTTGCTATATGTAATTCTTTACACTAAAGTTTTAAACCAACAATTTTAAATTTTAACTTTTTACAAAATAAAAGTAAAAAATTAAAATTTATACTGTTACTTTAAACATTTATAGTTATATTAAAATTAAAAACTAAAAAAGCACTATATATACTATTAAGCTTAGCTTGATATGCATAATTTAAAATATTTCTTTACTAGTTTAGTAAAGCATTTAATAATATACTATTATGAGCTTTACTGTATAAAGTTGTATAAAAGTATTTTGCTTTCTCTTTATTTTTAGTTATTTTTTTGGTCTTTTAAATAAAATTTTTAATTTAATAAAATACAACTTTTTCTAATTACATTATTAAAACTATTTTTTATTTTATAACTAATACTAGTTTTCTTCTTTAGTAGTTTAGTTAAAATAGGCTATAAGTATATTAAAAATAAATTTGATAAAAAGTTGTAAGTAGTATTTAATATAAAATTATTGGATTTTTTTTTCTTAATAAGCATTTTTATTTTTATTTTTATTTTTTTCTAATATTTTTAGTAAATTCTACTAATTAAAACTTTTAAAATCTTAAATATTAAAGTATTTTAATATTTTAATATTTTAAAAAAATATATACTAAAAGTTTTTAAATATTTTATTTTTTTAGTATATTTTTTTTTAAAAGGTATTAAAATATTTTAGTAAAAGTTATTTAAAAAAAAGCTTAAATAATAAAAATAATTTATCTTAATAAAATAAAAGATATATTAAAAATTGAAATACTAATTTAAATTTAGTTTTTTAAAATTTTAAAATAATATTTTATAATACAACTATATTATTAAAATAAAAAATATAGTTTATATACTTATAAATATTAAAAAATACTTACTAATTAAGCTTAATTAATAATTATATATAAAAAATAATTATATTTATAAAAATTTTAACCTTATTTTATAATAAATTATAAACTAATATTTATTAATATTAATTTTTTTAAGCTTTACTAAATATTTATAAATTTAATATAATATTAATTTAAATTTAATTAAAAAAAACTTTTTAATATTTATAAATATATATTTAAATAGTATAAATTTTAATCTTTTAAAAAATTTAATATAATTTAATATATATAAAATTTTAAATTATTTTTATTGTTATATTAATACTTTTTTTACTTTTACTTTATAAATAAATACTTTTAAATTTATATATATATAATTATTAAAAAAATTAAGTACTTTAATTAATTTTTTTTAATAATTATAAATAAAAAATAACTTTATTTAAAAAAATATTACCATTTTTTTATAATAAAAAATATAAACTAGTATTAAAAACTTTTAATTTTTAAAAAAAAGCTAAATATTTATAAACTTAAAGTATTATAAAGTTAAAGCTTAGTTATATTTTTTACTTTTCTTTATAATTTATAAAGTATATTTTAATTTTTTTTTATCTTTTTAATTTTTTTTAACTAGTTTATATTTATATTTATAATATAATTAATTAAATTTCTTATTTAAGTTTTTATTTTATAATTATTAAAATATTTTTAAAAATACTTAAAAAAATTTTAGAAAATACTTAAAACAAATATTTTCAAATTATTTATATAATTATTTAATTAATTTAGTTTTAAATAATAATAATAGTAAATTAATATTAAGTTAATATTTAAAATATTTAGTATAAAGATATAAAAAATAGTATAGTAAAAATAAGTAACTAATAATATAAAATTAATAATTTAGTAAATAAATAAAAAGTTAAATTAGAAAGTAACTATATATTAGTTAGCTTTATTAAAAGCTAACTTTTAATATTAGCTGATATTATTATATTATACAGTGGCAGTTTTACATTTGCACAAATGTAAAACCCCTTTTCTATCACATCTTATAAAA